>JAKUCV010001971.1:0-27376 GCA_028386065.3 Turnera subulata | reverse complement strand
ATTTTTGGTTTGAGCATTAACTTGGAGTACTTGAGTTACCATTTACAAGGATTTCCTATAGATGAACTTTCTATATATCTTCATCCTTGTTGCTTCAAATCTTGTACTCCTTTGTCTTAGACTTGTGCTTCATTGATTGATGTCTTTTTGCTTTTCTTCAAGGAATGAATTCATGAATGGAGCTTTGGTTAGTTTGTCATTATCAAAACCCTGAAATGAAACATGGAAAGCATTAGTCCTAACAATAGGCTGATTTTCTGCCTATAAGTTGGGTCTTGTAATCTGAGTTTAATCAAGTGAAATAAAGATGCATTGTGTGTTTTTCACTTCACAAAGTGTTCCTTGACTTGTTCAAATCGTGTCCAAGTCAAGTGTTTGAGAGAATTTGAGAGAAAATTAATGCAACAGTAACCTAGAAAACCAACCTTCGTTTTCTGCAGATTTCTGGAAAATTTCCAGAAAACATCGATGTTGTAATTTGTATTCTGCCAATTTTGTTGAAAGTCCCAACATCGATGTTCAAATCGAAACATCGTTATTTTAAACCTTCTGCCAATTTCCAGATTGAAGCCAACATCGATGTTCTTGTTTCAACATCGATGTTCTAGTATTCTTGCCAAGTTCCAGTAGCTCTTCAACATCGATGTTCAACATCCAACATCGATGTTCTTGAGCCATTTCTGAATTAGTTGAAGATCAAAAGCCAACAATTGGTAGCGAAGCAGGTTCCTTCTTTTAGGCCTGTTTCTTTTCTTTGAAAACACATCAATTCAGCCCCAAACACCAATCTCAAAATGAATATACAACCAACAAATCGAACCACCTCATCCTTACCCCTACCACCCATATTTGAAGGAGAAAACTACAACTATTGGGCCATAAGGATGAAGTCTTTCTTTGTAGCTAATGGTTTGTGGTTCTTGATTGTAGAAGGTTTTACTGAAGAGGAAGACATTGAAGAAATGACGGTGAATCAATTGAGAGCATACAATGAAAAGTTGCAGAAACACAACACTGCAATTTCATTTATGCACTCATTGGTTTCAGAAGATATTTTTCGTTTCATTGTTGGAGCCACAACAGTCAAAGAAGCATGGGAAATTCTGGAGAAGCAGTTCAGAGGATCAAAAGAAACGAGGCAAATCAGGGTGCAATCCTTGAGAAGAGAATTTGAGTTGATGAAGATGTCAGAAGCAGAAACAATAAGGGAGTATGCTTCAAAAGCTCAAAATATTGTCAACAAAATAAGATTGTATGGAGAAGTGATTCCAGAGGTTAGAGTAGTTGAGAAAATACTCAACACTGTTGTAGACAGGTTTGAAGCAAAGGTAGCCGCAATAGAAGAATCAAGAGACATCACTGAGATGTTAGTTCCTGAGCTCATTGGAAAGCTAGAAGCTCATGAGCAAAGGCATGGAAAAAAAACTTAAGCTGGGTTAGAGAAGGCTTTCCAAGCCAAACAGAAAAACGTCAACAACTTTGAAGTCAATCAAAAACAAGAGAAGAACACCAACAAGTACCAGAAGGAGGCAGCATCAAGTTCACAAACCGTTTTTCCACCCTACAAATTCTGTGGAAAAACAAATCACTTGGGGCAGAGGTGCTGGAAAAACAAAAAGTGCAACTTCTGTAAAAAAATTGGGCACATCGAGCATTTTTGTAGAGCTAAGCAGAACGGTGAGAATCAAGTCCAACAAAAAACTCAAGAACAACCACAAACAAGGCAACAGACTCAGCCTCCTAAAGGTAATCAACAAGAGTTCATGTTCATGGCAAGTGAAAGTTCTGAAAAACAGGAAAATGGAGTGTGGTACATCGATAGTGGCTGCACTAGTCACATGACGGGAAATTCAAAATGGTTCTTGGACTTGGACAAGACAATCTGTGTAGAGGTCAAGACTGCTGATGGTGCCATTCTCAAATCCAAAGGAAGAGGTACTGTTTCTATGAACTATGATGGGGCTTGTAGATTCATTAAAGATGTTTTACTAGTTCCTGGTTTGAAGAACAACCTTTTAAGTGTGCCTCAAATGACTAAGAATGGGTACAAAGTAAATTTTGAAGAAGATTGTTGTGTGATCTCGGTGAATGGCAATACTGTGTGCAAAACAAAAATGAAGAGCAATGCTTTTCCTGTCAACTTGGGCATGCGTAGTGAAATGGTAAATGAGTGTGAGGTAGATGAAAGCAGTTTGTGGCATAGGAGATATGGTCATGCTAACTTGCATAGTTTGAAGCTTGCATCACAAAAGGAGTATGTCAGAGATTTGCCTCAAATTCAAATTCCTGAAAAAATTTTTGAACCATGTCAATTGGGAAAGATGCATAGAGAGTCATTTCCGGGAGCAGCAGAAGGAAGAGTTTCAGAGAAGCTAGAGCTGGTGCACACCGACCTTTGTGGTCCAATGCACACGCCTTCTCTGAGTGGTAATCTTTACTTCATGTTATTCATTGATGATCTAACTCGGATGACCTGGATATACTTTCTGAAGAATAAGCTGGGAACACTAGAAGTGTTCAAGAAATTTAAAAGCATGGTGGAAACACAAAGCAGTTGCAGATTGAAGAAGTTGAGATTGGATAGAGGGGGAGAGTTTATATCAAAGACGTTTGAAGAATTCTGCAGTTTAAATGGGATTCTTCATCAACTGACAGTACCGTATACTCCCCAACAAAATGGAGTGGTAGAGAGGAAGAACAGAACTGTAATGGAGATGGCAAGAAGCATGCTTGCAGAGAAGAAACTTCCTCAAAGTTTTTGGGCAGAAGCCACCTACACTGCTGTGTATCTCATCAACAGGCTCCCAACAAAGTCAATTGATGGGATGACTCCCATTGAAGCATGGACTGGTAAGAAACCAACTGTCAAGCATCTTAAAGTGTTTGGTTCTCTTTGTTATGTTCATGTTCCAGATGAAAAGAGAAGGAAGCTGGATTACAAAGCTGAAATAGGAATATTTCTGGGATACAGTAGTCAATCCAAAGGCTACAGGGTATTCATAGCCGACAATGAGAGGGTAATCGCCTCAAGAGATGTAAGAATGGATGAAGATGCTTATTGGGATTGGAAAGAAAAGAAGGTGATGAAGAACAATCCTGGTGATGCAGCAGAAGTAGATGAAGATCAAGTGCAGGAAGATCATCCTCTAAATAAAGAGGCTATGACTCAGACACACCTCTATTGAAGGTTAGAACACTTGCAGATGTATATGAGAGGTGCAACTTTGTAGAGACTGAGCCAAATTCCTATGAAGAGGCTGCAAAATCTGAACATTGGAGAAGGGCAATGGAGACTGAAATCTCCATGATCAACAAAAATGCTACTTGGGAGCTTGAAGCTAGGCCTGGAAATAAGAAGATTATAGGAGTCAAATGGGTCTTCCGCACCAAATTAAATCCTGATGGGAGCATCTCAAAATTCAAAGCAAGACTGGTAGTGAAAGGGTATGCTCTGCAATACGGTCTTGACTGTCTCGAGACCTTTGCTCTCGTGGCCAGATTGGACACTATATGGTTGCTCTTGGCAATTGCTGCACAGAACAAGTGGAAGGTGTACCATTTAGAAGTGAAGTCTGCATTTCTGAATGGTGTCCTTGATGAAGAAGTGTATGTTGAACAGCCCGTTGGGTTTGTTGTGGAAGGGAAGGAAGATCACGTCTACAGGCTGAAGAAGGCTCTTTATGGATTGAAACAAGCTCCTAGAGCTTGGTACAGCCGTATTGACAACTATTTTGCAGAGCAAGGATTCAAAAGGAGTGAAAGTGAAGCTACGCTTTATGTGAAAGGAAGTTCCTGTGAAGATTTGATCATTGTTTCTCTTTACGTTGATGACATGCTGGTAACCGGGATTGATCAAAGCATGATTTTAGTTTTTAAAGCTGAGATGGAAAAGGAATTTGAGATGTCTGATCTTGGGTTAATGCAATATTTTCTTGGAATGGAGATGAAGCAAGGGACTGAAGGGATTATGATTTCACAGGGAAAATATGCTGAAGAAATTCTAAAGAGGTTCAAAATGAACTCCTGCAATCCCGTAGCAACACCTCTTCTTCAGAACACAAAATTGTCAAAGAATGAATCTGAAGAAGGAACTGAAGAGAGCATCTACAAGAGCTGTGTAGGAAGCTTGTTGTATTTGACAGCAATACGTCCAGACTTATTATTTGCAGCAAATTTGTTGTCCAGGTATCTTCACTCTCCTAAGCAAAGTCATGCAACTGTGATAAAGAGAGTGCTTAGGTATGTGAAAGGTACTACTAATCTTGGTCTACATTATAGTTCAATCAATGATGCAAATTTGAAAGTCTACAGTGATAGTGATTGGGCTGGAAGTGTTGATGATATGAAGAGCACAACTGGATATGTATTCTTGTTAGGATCTAATGCCTTTGCTTGGTGTTCAAAGAAGCAAAGTGTTGTGGCACAATCTACTGCTGAAGCAGAGTACTTGGCAGCAGCATCTACTATGAATCAAGTTATTTGGTTCAGGAAAATCATGTTCGATCTTAAAATGGAACAAGAAGAGCCTATGGAACTATTTTGTGACAATCAGTCCGACATTGCTATGGTAAGGAATCCGATTGATCATGGAAGAACCAAACATTTCAAGATCAAGTATCATGTAATTCGTGAAGCTGAAGCTGAAGGGGAAGTTCAAATTCTTTATTGTTCCTCAGGAGATCAATTGGCAGACCTGTTCATAAAGCCCTTGCCTAAGAACAGGTTTGAAATGTTGAAAAGCATGCTGAACATGAAGACCAGCTTGGTCAAGGGGGAGTGTTGATCGTTGACCAAGCTGATGACAGTGAAGTGTGATTAAGATGATAGTGGAGTCAATAAGGTGTTAGTGGAGTGGTCACTTTAGTTAAAGTGTGATGTGTCCTTTAATCATGATGTTTATCCTGATTGTAAGTGTGTTTTGTATTATCTGGTGTGTTATTATCAGCTGATTAGGAAAAGTTGTCCACTACTTAAAGTAGTAGGGTCAGCTGATTAGGATTTGTTGGGTTCATAGGCTGATTTTCTGCCTATAAGTTGGGTCTTGTAATATGAGTTTAATCAAGTGAAATAAAGATACATTGTGTGTTTTTCACTTCACAAAATGTTCCATGACTTGTTCAAATCGTGTCCAAGTCAAGTGTTTGAGAGAATTTGAGAGAAAATTAATGCAACAGTAACCTAGAAAACCAACCTTCGTTTTCTGCAGATTTCTGGAAAATTTCCAGAAAACATCGATGTTGTAACCCCAACATCGATGTTATTTGTATTCTGCCAATTTTGTTGGAAGTCCCAACATCGATGTTCAAATCGAAACATCGATGTTTTAAACCTTCTGCCAATTTCCAGATTGAAGCCAACATCGATGTTCTTGTTTCAACATCGATGTTCTAGTCTTCTTGCCAAGTTCCAGTAGCTCTTCAACATCGATGTTCAACATCCAACATCGATGTTCTTGAGCCATTTCTGAATTAGTTGAAGATCAAAAGCCAACATTGTTATCCTTTAAACAAAAGGATTCCCTAATGCTTGCATCTGGATTAGACGTCTAGGAGAAAAGGGAAGGCAACAACACTTTTAATACACCACATTCAAGCCACCTATCATGCCAAAACTTACCATCCTGACCATCTCCAAGCTGCAACCGAACAATATCTTTTAAAGAGGTTCCATCGCTAAGGTACAAGTCACTCACCTTGACTATATTTCTCCATATATGGGACGCCTTTTTTAGATTGAAATAAGGAAAAGAATCAGCCTTATCCACCTGACATTAATCCTTAGTAAGAGAAAACCAACTACTATCCTGCCACTGAACTTGGTCACAATTAATATACTTCCACATCCACCTAAAAAGTAAACTTCTGTTCTTCACCAAAATGGATTCAATGCCGACACCTCCACAACACTTAGGTTTTGCAATACGATTCCAAGCCACAAGACAAATTTTGTACTTATCAGCAGCCCCGGCCCATAGAAAATTCCTTTGAATTCTTGAGATTTGTTTAGCTACAGAGGCAGGAATGTGAAACAAAGACAAAAAGTAGAGAGGAAGACTACTTAGCACAGATTTAATCAAAGTGATCCTGCCCCAAGGAAAGAAATCTCCCTCTCTGGGAAGCCAATTTCTTGTGAAAGTGATCAATGATGGGACGCCACGCAGTAACTTCCTTCATATTCTGCCCCAAAGGAATACCAAGGTAATTCATAGGAAAACTACCTGAATTACCAAGAAGAAAACCCGACATCTCAACGATTCTGTCCCTTGGAATTGGCAGTGGCGTTGACAAGGATCAGGTCAATAGTCCTATCAAAGTCTGTTGCGGACTTGTCGAAAACCCGCCTATTTCGTTCCAGCCAAATATCCCAAAGTGCAAAGTAGCCAATGATAACCCAGAGGATCTGCTAAGTGGATGGGGTGACAAATAACACCATTGGATTAGAAAGTCATTGAGAGACTCGGGGGGCACCATCTTACCCCCCACCAACTACACAACCTGCACCATATTAATAATAAAAAATAAAAACTCTACAACAAAAATTTTCAAAAACCCTAGCCCACCTTAATCTGGCTTTCTTTTCTCGATTAAGCACAACCGCCATGAAAAAATTTAGAACTAGGGATGGGGAGGAAGAGTACTTCAATCGATCCCTAAACGATCTCCCAATTGAAATCATATCCGTCATACTCTCCAGGCTTCCTCTCAAGACCAGTCATAGGTGCAGGAGTGTATGCAAATCATGGCTTCACTTGCTCACTAACCCACACCACCAATATCATCAAAATGCGACAAATAATCTCTTGATCTTCCCCAAATTCATCTCCTCATCATCCGAATTAGACTTGCTCGATCTAGGCGGCAACTCTGCTGCCTCCTGTTGTAATTTTGATGGCTACTTCCCAAGACCTGGAGCAGTACAACTTGTTGGTGCTTGTAATGGTTTGCTTTGCTTTAAAGAACGACTACTCTATCCAGGATTCAGGATTTGTGTGTGGAATCCCCTCACTGGAGAGTACGTAGAAATTGAAGGACCCGAAGGTCTGATGATAGGGACCAACTCCTTATGAAGATAGGGTTTTTCTATTTCCCGGCAAGTGATGAGTTTAAGATTATGGTTATTTGGACAAATAACCAAGCAAGGATTTCCACACTTTGGAAGTAATCTGTGGTGAAACATTGACAATGTCCCGAACCTATACATAACTCACAAGAATTCTGCCGCTTCCCTAAACGGTACTCTCCATTGGCTTTCCAATGAATCCGGTAGGCTACATTTATGTGCTTTTGATGTTGAGGATGAACAACTCCGGATCACTATCGAAATACCTAGTCGAGCTAGAGAACTGCGATGCTTTAATGTGGGAGTGTATGGTCATTGTCTTGCTTTATCCGCTGGATTGACACATGCACGTGATGGTTTTAATATATGGATTATGAAGAATTATGAGTGGCAAGTTCTTGGACGAAACTAGACGTTACTGTAGGATCATTAATGGGAGGATCACCGTTTTTTGTCAACATTATACCAATTGTATCCCCATTCATCAATGGGGCAGAAGATGAGAAGATTTTGCTGGTGCGTGTGGATAGTTCATGTTTGTCTGTTTCTTATGATCCCAAGACCAAAGAAATCACAACGGCAGAAGTATTTAATAACCCTACCGCAATTTATGACTACTTAACAATTCCTTTTACTCCAAGTCGTCACCCACTTAGGGATGGTGTGCTTGGAAAAGGCTTAAGGGTTTTGAATTTTAAGTCAAAATAAATGTTTTTCCAAATATCACATTCCCCCTTTATGCATGTATCGGGGGAAATGGTAGCTATTTGTTTCATTTAGCATTATAGCTATTTGTTCTTCAACTCTGATCTCCGCAAACTTTGGAGGGACTCTGGTTTATTTTAATTCCAGGCTTTGTTCGAGCAAAAGAACAAGGGTTTGTGTATGAAAAATTAGACTTGACCTGATAGTGAATCTGATAATATATAGCAGATATATTGATATCATATTGCGTATACAATGTTCTCAAACTCAAAAACATACAAAAGAATTCGACCATTGTTATCGAGTTGAATCCGGGGGTGATTCCAGAGAACAGAACCCCTCTCCAATAAACAGGGCTTTGTTTAGTATTTTAGCATGCTGACAATCAAAGGGTGATTGGGTTAACTGTCACCTTCTCACTATAAAATAGATAAATAATTGTTTTATCAAAATTATTTTCTTTCTCACAATATTGTGTTTTCTCATCACTATTATGTGTTTTTTTAACATGATGTAATAATATACAATATGAAAGTGAAAATATACAAAGAAATAGTACGTTAATTTATTTATGAATAATTTGAGAAAAAGATATATTAAAATTTTTACGAATCTTTCCTAAATTTAAATTATTTATTTATCATAATTAAAGTATGAATTTTATTTTCTATTATTTGTGGCTTAATTTCTTAGTGGAATATATTGTTTAAGATATAGAATTAATAATTTTTTTTTATGGATTTAACCTTTTATCAATTTTAAATTTCTCTATATTTATTTTCTATAATAAATTTCTAATGACATAAAATATTTGTTATGTAATTTATACTATTTTTTATGTGACATGAGTTTTTTAAAAATAATAATTTATTATGTATTTGTTTTTTTTCTGTTTCTTCTTTCAATACATATGAATTTAATTTATTTTATTATATCCTATTTAATTAAACACCTTTTATAGTAAATTTAATATTTATTTATAATTATTTTTCATGCATCGTTTTCTTTTTTTTTTTACTTCTAGTGGTAACTTAATTATAATTTCTACTTTCTATAAGTTCAATTTATTAAAAAAAATCTACTTTTTACAAAATTTATATGAATTTTTTATTTTCTATCCCATCATTTTTTCTTGACTTTAGATTTTTTATTTATTTATTAAACTTGTAGATATATTATTTTAATGGTTAACATCATATAGTCATTTTTAATAATTTTATAAGAATATTTTATTAAGGTAAATATTCTTCTGATACTTTTTATTATCATCGTCATATATACTTTTTATAAATTTTAGTTTGATTATTATAGGAATAACTAAGTATTTAAGTATAGAAAATGGATGTGCAGATTTATTTCTTAAATAATACATGATATATTAGGAAAAATACATGAAAAGAGGGAATTCATAAGGGAAATTGGAGAAATAAATAAACCCCTAATAAAGAAAAGAAAAAGAGATATTTTATTACCATAATCAAGGTGTTCACAACTAATCAAACTTGGAGAGTCCCACAATAAAATTTCTCTCATGAGTATACCTAACGTATTTATCAGTCACTCACAAAGATATATTCATTAATTGTGATTACTAGTTTCCTTTCTTAGGTACTTATCCTGTGCCCCTAGGGCACACGATAGAAAACCCCTAATTAAAAAAATTCTTTACAAAAATCTTGAAAAACCATAACCCGTCTTAATCTTGCTTTCTTTTCCGATTAAGCACAGCCGTCATGGAAAAAATCAAAACCACGGATGGTGAGGAAGAGTACTTGAATCAATCCCTAAACGATCTCCCAATTGAAATCATAACCAACATCCTCTCCAGGCTTCTTATCAAGACCAAATTTAAGTGCTGGATTGTATGCAAATCATGCCTTCACTTGCTCACTAAACCACACCGCCAGTATCAAAATGCAACAACAAATCTCTTGTTCTTCCCCGATTTCATCTCCTCTTCATCAGAGTTATACTCACTTGATCTAGGCGGCAACTCTGCTCCCTCCAGGTGTAACTTTGATAGCTACATCCCAAAAACTCGAGGAAAACTTGTTGGTGCTTGTAATGGTTTGTTTTGCTTTGCAGAACTAGGCTATCCAAGATTTAGGTTTCGTGTGTGGAATCCCATACACAGGAGAGTACGTAGAGATTGAAGGACCTAAAGGTGTGAGGAGAGGGGACCAACTCATGATTACGAAGACAGGGTTTTTCTATTTCCTGGCGAGTGATGAGTTTAAGATTATGGTTATTACAGGAAATAACAAAGCAAGAATTTCCACACTCGGAAATAATTTGTGGAGAAACATTGGCAATGTCCCCAACATATGCAAGGCTTACAGAAATTCTACCGCTTCCCTAAATGGTGCTCTCCATTGGCTTTTCTATGATTCCGACACTCTACATTTATGTGCTTTGGATGTTGAGGATGAACAACTCCGGTTCACTATGGAAATGCCTGATCAGGCTGGAGGAGTGGGATGCTTTAATTTAGGAGTCCATGGTCATTGGCTTGCTTTATTCCTCAACGGATACAGAGGATTACCTGATGATTTTGATATATGGATTATGAAGAAGTATGGAGTGGCAAGTTCTTGGATGAGACAATAGGTTATTGTAGGATCAATAATGGGAAGATCACGTTGTTATGTCAAAGTTATACCAATTATGTCCTCCATTAATGGTGCAGAAGGTGAGAAGATTTTGTTGGTGCGTGAACTGTGTAGTTCATGCTCCTTCTTGGTGTCTTATGATCCCAATACCAAAGAGACCAGAAAGGTAGAAGTATCTACTATTAACTGTCGCGAAGTTGGTGCCTACCGTGCAAAACCTTTTACTCCAAGTCGTCTTCCACATAGGGATGCTGTGCTTGGGATCAAAGGCTTAAAGGTTTTGAATGTTAATTCAAAATAGATGTTGTTCAACATATCACCTTCCCCATTATCATTATAATATCTGTAGTTATTTGTTTCATTAGCTTGGGAAAGGCTTAATGGTGTAGCTATCTGTTTCAATTAGGATTATCTATGATTAGGTCTAATAAATTTCGCTCTTTTTCCTTCGCTCTTTTCTTTATCTTCTTTTCAACAAGCGACTGTGGCGGATGTGTTTGGGATCGGAAGTGATAGTAACAGATGGGAATTAATATGGAGACGGAATCTTTATCCTTGGGAGATGGAGGAGGAGGATAGACTTAGAAGAATTTTGGATAATGTGGAATGTTGTGCTGAGGGAATGGATACTTGGAAATGGACTGAAAGTGCTAATGGAACCTACTCTGTCAAATCTGGTTATAAAAGCATGTGCAGAAATCTAAGCTCAAATGTCCCGCTGCCCTGGGTTTGGATGGGATGTGCTCCATTCAAAGTGGAATGTTTTACATGGATGGCATTAAATAATGGCATTGCGGTAAGGTCTATTTTACTTCGGAACAATGTAATCCAAGCTGAGAATGCTCTTTGTGCTTTTTGTGGTGAAGAAATTGAAACAAGAGATCATTTACTTATTCACTGCCGTTTTGTTTGGGCCATGTGGTGTAAGCTATGTGAATGGTGGGGGATTAAATGGTGTGCTCCTCGAAGATTAGATGACTTAATGGTTGAATGGTGGGGTTTGGCTGGATCGGTACAGTCAAGGGCACCCTGGATGGTAATCTTCTTCAACTTTATTTGGATCATTTAGCTTGCAAGGAATAAATTGGTTTTCGAAGCTGGGGAAGGACCCTAGAATTAATTTTTTTCAAGTTTCTTATCTGGTTCAAAGCAACACAACCTAGCTATCCATACCTTTTATCTTCTGTTATCCAAAATTCAGATAGCATCAAGGCTTGGTGTGGCCCAAAATGTAACTTGGTCTTTGTTTAGTTTTTTGTTTCCTGATGTACATAGGGTTATAGTCATCTTCCCCATGGCTTGACCTGAACTTTTTCTCCCCAGAATCTTTCGTTTCATAAAAAAAAAGGTCTAATAAATTTCAGTTGCGCTATCACATCCCTAGCTTTTTTTTAAAAAAAAAAATACTACCGCAGGTAGGAATAATCAACCCGAGACATCACTGCTTTTGTGCTTTCACATAAGAGTGTCGATGCGTTACAAACCCATGGTATATTGTAACCCATTGGTATATACCAAGCTCGTTGTTCTTCAACTTTGATTTTTACAAACTTTGGAGCAACTCCGATTTTAATTCCATGTTTGTTCCAGATTAAGAGTAAGGACAAGGGACGGTTTATTTCCTGATTTGCACTCTTCTCTCCAATATGGGTTTTGATTTTTTTACCATACCCCAGGTGGATATCATTGCGTGTACAATGCTGTCAAACTCAAACCCAGATTTTAAACATTGAAAGTATATGGTTAGTGAGGGAATAATGGTAATTTTGGACATTGCACATCCATCCCCTCAAATTTGGTTCTCGTCTTGGTTCTCCTTGATTTTTCATACTTGAAAAAATCCTCTTCTCCATTAGATTGAGTACTCTTCTTTCTCGTAATTGAGGAAACAAGTTGTCATTACGTTGTGAAATCTGGTAGGACTTTACGTGAAATCTGGTAGGACTTTAGCACCGGCCACTACTAGCAGAGGTACACAATAATCAAGAAATTTTATGGTAGGGACTCCCCAAGTTTTATTTGTTGTGAAACTGATCTTAAATTCGATTATATTTGAAATAATTAACTCATTTAACTATATATATGGAATGTGTAGATTTATTTCCCTAAATAACACACTGATTTAGAAAAATTATAAATCTTAGCTGATCATGAATGAGAACCCTTAAGGTAAATCAGAGAAATAAATAAACCTTAACATGTAAAGAATGAACAATAAAAAATTGTTAACATACATAGGGTTCATAACTAATCAAACTTGGGAGTCCCCAGCATAAAATTTCTCCACAACAATCTAGGGATGGGATAGGGCTTGTTTAATCAGTGTAGTTAGACTCGGATCGGCCCCGCCGGTTGAACCCGGTTAAACGTGACCTTTCGGGCTAATAATTTCTTTGTTAATTTCCGATTGACCCCGTGTTTGACCACTTATTACTCGGAAAAACCGAGACTCAATGGCCCAACCGGATCAACCTCAGGCCCAGGTCTAACTACATTCTTTTTTTTTTTTTTAGAGTAACTACATTGTGTTTAATACTTTATTACTTTGACAATCAAACAATCCAGCATAATTTTTCATCAAGAAAATTATTCTTATTTTCACAATATTTTGTTTTTGTACCAATATTATCTGTTTGTTTTTTTATTTAATAAGCTTACTGATTAAAAATATAAAATCTTTGCTCATCGCCTCTATGGATCCACTTATGCCCGCAACTGTCTGAACATAAGATTTCCCTTTCTCCACCTTGTTCATAACAACTGGAGTAGGTTGCTTTTTACCAGGAGGTCCCGTAATACCACTCTTATGTCCTCTAGCTAGACTTGCGTGAAGAATGCCCCAAACTGGTATCATTGAGATCGCATCCATCATCCTCTCTTAGGGGCGGATCTAGAGGGGGCAAGCAAGGCCCAGGCCTCCCTAAAATCAATTTAATTATATATATGGTAGTAAAATTACAAGAACTTACATAAGGTATGGTGGTTGGAGGAAACTAGAAAGTTTTGTGTGGTGGTGGACGTAGGGCAGAGGACATGCATATGAGGTTTGAAAGGTTTTCGGGCTGTCATTATTTATTTATAAATTAATAGACAATTTTAGCATAAGTATAGGTTTTGTGGTAGTCACTTTATCACGTAGTTATTTGTTAATATATAAATAGAGGTATATACTCTTGACACAATAAGACGAATCCTAGAGTCAAACTGTGCATCTTTTGAAAGAGTTAAGGGGACCAAACCAATGAGCCAAGGCTGGATTTATGTTATCTTTCCATGATTTTGTATAAGAAAAAAATCCTAAAGGGGCCTTGGGCTCCAGCTTCCCCCTGAATCGGGCTTGCTAGGAACTATCTTAAAGAAGCTGATGCTTTTGAGAATTTTGTAGAATTTTTTTTTTGTAATAGTGGAGAAGGTAATGGTAACTCATTCTAATTATAATCACTAGTGTACTCTAAAAATGTTAAAATTGAAATTCTATGCTAATTGGAAGTTTTCTAGAGAAAGTTGTGGAATCTTTACGCAAGATCAAGATGAATAGTCTAGAAAGTTGTAATGACAAACAATTATGTAGTAAACGCTGATGTAGAGAATTGTTTTTAGTACCTGCTCCTCCATCAATGTTGACAACCAGTAGAACTATCCCTTGCTCCCTCGTCACACCTGGCCTGACCTTTCGTCGGCCACCACCACATTCAACAACCGTCGCATCTCATCCACCAGTGCAGCCTTCAACACATTTTAATGTGATTCCCTGCTCTCAACCCCTACTGTAACCCCACCATCCGCCTCTGGCCCTTCCTTCCAACATGTTACTACACCGGTGCATCCTCTCTTGCACTACCCTCCCCACTCCCTTCTCACGGAACTACAACCAAACCATCACCAAGCACATCACCTTCCATCAGTTTCTGCGCCACTGCTCCTCCAACCTATCCATGCCCCGTCTGCTCCCAAACTTGGGCCTAACCCCCTATTGGCTGCAGCCTCTGCAAATTCATTACCTCCATCAGCACCACTAAACTATACTGACGTATCCCACCCTCTGTTGCCTCTCCTTCTAGATAGGTTTCCCCAGGAACCCGTGTGCAGTCTGATCCCCCTGTTTACAAACCACTTTACTTTTCCAAATGGAGCCGCAAAAATGTCCACACAGCCATTGAAAACAACCAAGCTATTAGTTTGTACGTGCAGAACATGTCTACCAGGTGGTACCCGATTGATATCCATCTTGTTATGTCCCTGATAAGGCAAAGCATTTTCCACTACTAAAACGTGGCTTAATAGGCTGTCATTTAATGAACAGCAGTTACCTAACACATTATTAATTTCCCCTAGAAATAAGGGGCTGGTGGTAATGAACGTTACCTCTCCAACTCCTATATAAAGGGTGCATGGCAAAGGTAAGAAACACACAAGAGGGATCGCCAAAAGAGCAAGGCTGAATCTCTGAGTTTTCTCTTCTCTTCACCTCAACTCCATAGCTCACTAACTTAAGCATCGGAGACCAATTGGGGGTCACCCCCCGGGCCTTCCCCCAGGTCCTGACTATTGTTCTTAGTCTTGTAGGAATTAGGAGCACGCAAGTTGGAGGAGGCGAAGTCACTCCAGGAGGTTAGCACCAGGAGCTGCAGGTGATCAAGGCCGAGAATCAAGTATTAATACCACGATGGCAGCACGCAAAACGAGTAGCCGACACCACTAAAATCAATATCCGGTTCGTAGGAAGGACTCGTCTTCACCTAGCTGAGGACCTTGTGTTTTACATTGGCGCCGTCTGTGGGGAACTGAACAAAAAGCCATGTCATCACCGCTTGATCACACGGATCCGATCACCCAAACACCTTCTGGAACTCCGATCACCAGGGGTACTTCAACCATCCCTGGAGTTTGCTTTTGTTCGTTTTAGAAATAATTTGGACACTCAAAAATTGCTCCAAAGCGTTAACGCGATACTGGTCGATGGTACACAAATTGACGCGAGCATTGCAAAGGGTGGGAAGAGTCCAGTCCTTCAAAATTCCAGACCACCTGTCCCATGGCTTCCTGGTTGGATCTTTCTAGTTTCAGGGGCGAAGTCCTATGTTGACGTCGTCAGAGACCGGATGGGTGGTATTTAATCTTCTCATGAGGTTCCGGCCAGTACATACATCCCCAAAGATGCATCTCTCTCATGGTTACACAGTTGCATTCTGGGGGTTCTTAAGTCTCCCATGCCTTTTCAGCGAGTCAAGGATGCATTCCTTGGTAAAGACAACAGTCGTTTCAGCCTAATTGCTATGGGCAGCATTGTTGTAAGTGTGAACAAATGTGAAGATGATGTTGTTATTTTGGCAATCCCACATCTATTAGAAAGTGGGAATGAGGGGTTGGGAAGGGCTATAAATAAGACCCCTCACATCCCTTTGTTGATATCCCAAAAACATTAGAGTACATTGTATCCTCACAATTGTACTAACTCTTCTCCTATAAAAAGAGCAGTGCCCTGGAGACGTAGGCATAATTGGCCGAACTCCGTTAACAATTTTAGTGTGTTCTTTCTTTTATTATTCTGCCTTTAATTTCCGCATTTATTTAGTATTCAATATTGGCCGGCTAAGCCGCCTTATCTTTTTGTTGGCCGGCTAAGCCGCCTTATTTCTTTGTTGGCTGGCAAAGCCGCCTTGCTTCATTTGTTGGCCGGCTAAGCCGCCTTTTGTCGGGTGAAGTTGTGAATTAAAACACTGTGCAAGTAAGTCCTGTCAAGGAGGCTGGGTTTTAAGTGAACCATAGTTCCTCCAGTCTTTCCTGGGGATTTATCTTGGAATGATAATTCTGTCTAAGCAGATAGGCTAGGCCATCTTTCCTGGGAGTTATCGAATCAGTTCAATTCACTAGTTGAGGAGAAATTACCCGAGTTTTCCCCTACAAGTGGTAGCGGAGCCGAAGGTTCGTCCTTTGGGCTATTTGTAATTGTTGAATACTATCTTTTGATTTTGTAATGGCAGAAGCAGGTTCAAAAAGGTTACATCAAGTACACAGTCAGGAGAGATGGTTTCCACATCCAGATGGTCGAGGATCCCAGTATCTAGTTCGAAGCTTGCTGTGGAGATATTTGACGGTACCGGTCATTTTGGCATGTGGCAGTGTGAGGTCCTTGACTCGCTATTCCAGCAGGGACTTGATGTTGCTATTGAAGAAGAAAAACCTGACGATATCAGNCTATTCCAGCAGGGACTTGATGTTGCTATTGAAGAAGAAAAACCTGACGATATCAGTGACAAGGAGTGGGCCGACGTAAACAAGTTGGCATGCGGAACAAATGAAGGGCACCCCTCCCAATATGTGGACTCGTGACTTTTTTCAGTTTATATCGTCCAAGTTCGGTGAGTTTGTGGATTGGAGTCCAGAGACTATGAGTCGGAAGCGATTTGATACTGAGAAAATTCTTGTGTTAACAAAGTCTATGAGCTTCATCAATGCACAGGTGTCTGTGAAGGTTAATGGCAAGGTTGTTGTGATTGGAATAGCTGAATCCCAGTACGATCCGTTGGGTTGGAACTGGGCTGTTTCTTCCTCTGTGGATGTCTCGGGTGCGGGTGTGTCCAGCGATGCTCGAGCGTCGCCTTCACGCTCCAGTGAGGAAACATCATCAGATGATATTAGCATTTTTCTGCGGAGCGCTCCCCCCTTTCCTGGGCGTGCTCGCTCCTCCCAACAAGGTATTTTGGTGGATTTGTCTTCCGAGGACCTGTTTAATCTCAGACCAATAATTAGTATGGCCAACACGAGGATCGAGCAATATACTGATAGGAACAGGTTGTCGTCTCCACATTCTCCAGAATTAATTCCATCTGAGTTGTCAAATTTTATTCCTTGTTCGGATTATGTTGTACTTGCACGTGTAGAGCCTATTCTACCCCCAGCCCAAAACCTAGCCCATTCTTTCAGCCCACGCCCGACAACACTAGTTCCTTATCCTGCTACCCCATCCACTAATCTCCATGG
Organism: Turnera subulata; assembly: GCA_028386065.3. NCBI lineage: Eukaryota > Viridiplantae > Streptophyta > Magnoliopsida > Malpighiales > Passifloraceae > Turnera > Turnera subulata. The sequence continues at coordinate 10,019 of JAKUCV010001971.1, read as the reverse complement.
TTTCTCTAGCCCATCACCCTATAATTCCTATTTTATGGGTAGCGGCTCTTCTTCCTCAACAAGTCCACCTCAGTGTGCTAATTCTGTTTCTTCTTGGTGTAACTCGTGGACCGCAGAACCTGGTGACTCTTGTTTTGTGGATTTTCAAACAGCAGTGGACAGAAAAGTTGCTGCAATCCTCCAAAATATGGATGTTAGGGGTAAGACAAAGGTGAAGTTTCTCTCTTCTAAAGGACGTGTGTTATCCAAGCCTGAGAGTTTAGAGGAGGTGTCTGATTCTACCTTCTGTCGTCAGAACAAAAGAGCTTTATGTGATGAGGCGTCGAACTCTGTTATTCCTGTTTTGTTTTGCTCCATGGAGGTTCAGGAAACACAACAAAATGGTGACCTTGTTGGGTGGAATAGAGACGAGGCGGATACTGAGCACTTGGTTGAGCAGATAGTCGACAGAGAAGTTTTTGAATGGGTGCAGGCTCGCTCCTCCGTTTAGGTGGAGTGTCTCTGTTCACGAGTTTGCCTCTTTGCTTATGTTAAGTGATATTTCATGGAATATAAGGGGTGTCTGTTCCTCTTCTAAACAGTCTTCCATTCGTTCTCTTATTCGCAAGTCTTGTGCAAACTTCCTGTTTCTTAGCGAGACAAAGTGTTCTAAAATGGATATTGCCTTATGCCACTCGATTTGGGGGGTTGGCAATATTGGGTTCATAGTTGTGGATGCCAATGGCCAAGCTGGTGGCCTCCTGATGATCTGGGATGGTATTTTTTTAAGCTTTCTAAGTTTCATACCTCGGAGCAATGGATAATCATGGAAGGAGAATTGCCACAGAAGGGTGTGAGTGTCACTATCTGCGGAGTCTACGGCAAATCATCGGTGGAGTCTAGGGTAACGATGTTTGGAGAGTTAGTAGACCTGAAGTCTTCGTATTCCTCACCGTGGCTTGTCCTTGGTGACTTCAACGAGAATTTGTCCAGTTTTGATCACAAAAGCGGGTGGATTTCTGCCAGGGGTGAGTCTGCGTTCAAGAGTTTCGTTGACGGGCTAGCTCCGATGGAATTTGAGTTGAAGGACAGACTTTTTACTTGGGGTAACTACAAGTCTGCGAGTCAAATGGACCGGGTGTTTGCTGAAGGAGAGTGGTCATTGTTGTTCCCTATTTCTCACTTGACTACAGGAAGTAAGTTGGGCTTTGATCACGTGCCCTTATTCTTGCGTCAAGATTGTGGTCATGTGGGTTGAAAACCATTTCGCTTCCACAATATGTGGTGGGAGCATCTGGGCTTCTCAGGGACTATTAAGAGCATGTGGGATGAAGCATGTGTTCAGTTTCCTGGAAGATTTAAATTTGTTGAGGAAGTTGGGTGTGTTGCGAATACTTTTGGCCAAATGGAATTCAGACGTTTTTGGTAATTTTAATTCTTGTATTAATATGCTACAAAGTAAAATTGATGATCTTGATATAGCTGCAGAGTCTAGGGAATTATCAACTGTCGAGATTAACAATTTGCATGAGCTTAAATTGGATTTGGCCAATAAATCCAAGCAGCTTCAATCCCTGTGGAGGCAAAAGGCCAGAATCAAGTGGTGTCACCTTGGCGACCATTACACTAAATTTTTCCATCTTACTGCATGTAACCGGGGGCGCAAGAATTGGTAGGGCCAAATTTTTCAGGAGGCCAACGATGTCAAGAGGGCAGCTTCCCAATTCTACTCAGAATTGTACTCTGCGGGCAATATTCCCAGACGTTCTATTGGCTCTTTAAATTTTAAAAAACTGAACCCTGAGGATGCTGAATTACTTGAGAGGCCTTTTACACTGGACGAAATCAGAGCTGCTGTATGGAATTGTGACAGCTCAAAGGCCCCTGGGCCTGACGAATTCAACTTTTTCTGTTGGGCATTTTTTAAATTTGACATTCAGGATATGGTGGAGCAATTTTTTCAATCAGCAAGGCTTCCTAAGGGTGCAAATTGTGGCTATATAACTCTCATTGCGAAAAAGTCTGTTGCAACTTTCCCTTGATAATTTCAGGCCCATCACACTGGTGTGTGGCTTGTACAAGATTATTGCAAAGATGTTAGCTGAGAGAATTAAAAAGGTGATGCCAGTTTTGGTTGGGTTACAACAATCAGCATTCATTGAAGGGAGGTACTTTATGGATAGTGCTCTTTTTGCAAGTGAAGTTGTGCATAGTCTGAGGTCCAAGAAAGTCAGGTCTGTTATGTGGAAGCTGGACTTTAAGAAAGCATATGACTCTTGATTGGGGCTACTTGCTTATGGTTTTGAAGGCTATGGGTTTTGGACAAAAGTGGAGGGATTGGATCTCAGAGTGTCTCTATTCTTCCAAACTGGCCATTTTAATTAACGGCTCCCCTGCAGATGAATCCCATATGTCCAAGGGTCTCAAACAAGGAGACCCACTTTCACCATTCCTCTTCAACCTGGCCGCAGAAGGTTTGGCTTCTATTTTATCTAGGGCTTCATCCTTGGGTTTGTTAAAACCAGTAGTGGTTCCTAATGTGGATGTATGTGTGTTACAGTTTGCAGACAATACTATCCTATTCTCCCATACTGTACTGCCTCTCTTATTAAATATGAAACCGTTGTCTTAGAGTATTTCAGACCCTGTCTGGACTTCACATCAATTTCTTTAAGAGCAGTGTGGTGGGTATTCGTATCTCCCAACGTGATGTAGAAGAGTTAACTGGGAGATTGCATTGTAGAGTTGAAAACTTCCCATATAAATATTTGGGATTTCCTCCAGGGGCGGATTTATGAGAGAGCAAAGGGGGCCCTGGCCGGCCCTAAAATCCAATATTATATATTTATGGTAATAATATTTCCAAAATTCCAAGGTAGCTCAGTGGTTGGCTTCTCATTGTTGACTGAATTGGTTGGGGGTTCGGGTCTTGGTGTGGACGGGGGAGATTTCTTTTTGTTGGTGGAAGTGTTACCCTCATCAAGGCTGTCCTAAGTGGTTTACCAATTTATTTTATGTATTTGTTTAGACTACTAATAGCTGTCGCTAAGAAACTGAGGTCTATCATTAGACATTTTTTTCTGGAGTAGTTTGGAGCAAAAGAGTAAGGCGTGTCTCGTGACATGGTGGAAAATATCCATGCCAAAAGATTTAGGTGGCATGGGTATCATTGATCTAAGCATTATGAATCAATGCTTGATTTTTAAGTGGTTTTGGAAGTTCTGTCAACCTGTGGATGGCGACTGGAAGGAGTTGGTAAATGAAAAATATGGAGTCTCACCTCACACCCTTTTTCAAGATTTTTCTTTGCAGATCTGTTCTCCACTGTGGCGGGATGTTGTTCTTTTAGGCACCATCAACAGTCAGTCGGGAGTGGCTCTAAATCAGGGGTCCCGTATCTCGTGGGGCTCTTGTAGTGCAGTTGGTTTTTGGAATGACGATTGGTCGGGCTTGGGACCCTTGAAGGAGTTATCTCCTCGCATTTTTTCCGTTTCACTCTGTCAAGATGCTTCCATGTTGCAATGCCTTATTTTGGTTGATCAAAGCCCTTGTTGGGCAGTTAGTTGGAGACGGCCTTTGCGCGAATGGGAGTTGTCGGATGTGGCTGAGATCAAGAATATTACATCGGTCGTATCTCTGCAGCCATCTCAACTTGATAAGAGAGTCTGGACCGATTGCAAGAGTGGTTCATATTCAGTCAGATTGGGCAGGGAGTTTATCTATTCTAGGTTGGGCCATGTGAGAACTAAACCTTATGTGTGGTTTGCTTTGACTCCTTTCAAGATTGAGTGTTGGTTGTGGTTAGCTTTGAATCATGGTATACCAACCAAAGATGCCTTGAGATATAGGGGCATTGTTTCTCTGGCCAACTCCATTTGTAGCTTGTGTAACTGTAATCTTGAATCGAGGGACCATCTCCTCCTCCTCTGTCCATTTTCTTGGAAAGTTTGGTGTAAGATTTGCAGGTGGTGTGGCGTCTCGTGGTGCATACCAGCGTGTTTGGAGAACTTTTTGGTGTAGTGGACATTTGTGTCTCCTGTCACTCAGAGCCGTTCACTCTGGTATATCATTGGTGTGGTGACTCATTGGGCAATTTGGCTTGAACGGATAGGCGAGTCTTCAAGAATCAGTTCGCAGACGTTGACAGAGTTGTTGATTTGATTTTAGTTCATCCTTTCGTGTGGATTAAGGCTGTACAAGCTGATTTTCCTTTCGGTGCTTCTTTCTTACTCTCGAATGCTGATCCAGTTAAAACGTGGAGGGGACCTCGACGTATTTTTTCTTTACTGGCGCTTACTTAGTGTGCATCTCTTCTTGTACATGCTTTTTGCTCACTTCCCGGGGTCTTTGTAATGGATTGGGCTCCTCTCCAGTTGGGAGGTAACAGGAGACATCCTGTTAAGGCAATCTCAACCATTAGATTAAATCTAATGGTTCTTAATTATTTTATAAGATACCTTTTCAACACTGCATTTATTTCTCTTCTTTCTTTTTTGTTTCTTTCCTTTAACCGATGATATAAACAAAACAACTCTTTTAATTTTTTTCTTTTTTCATACATGCTTTTTGCTCTCCTGTTTTTTTGTCTTCAACCATGAATACTGGATTTGCACATAATCTCTATCTTCTCTTTTTAATCTTACTGCAAATATGGTATTTGTTTTCCTTCACAGTTTGAAAACAAAGAAACAAGAGAGTAAAAGAAAATTCTATTGAATGATCAACTAGTTTTTTAAGTTTATTGCAAATCCACTATTCATGGTGTTTTCTCTATCTTCTCCTTTTAACCTTACTGCAAATATGGTATTTGTTTTCCTCCACAGTTTGAAAACAAGAAACAAGAGAGTAAAAGAAAGTTATATTTAATGATCAACTAATTTTTTAAGTTTATTGCAAATCCACTATTCATGGTGTTTTTTTGTTTCCCTTCATAAGTTGAAGACAAAAAAACAAGAGAGTAAAAAACATGTGTGAAAAAAGAAAAAAATTAAATGAGTTGTTTTGTTTTTGTGATCAGTTAAAGGAAAAAAATAAAAAAAAAAAGAAGAAAAATAAATGCAGTGTTGAAAAGGTATCTTATAAAATAATTAAGAACCATTAGATTTAATCTAATGATTGAGATTGCCTTAACAGGATGTATCATGTTACCCCCAACTGGAGAGGAGCTCAATCCCTTTGTAATAGGGTATTTTTGTGATTTGTTTTGCATGCTTGCATGCAGACCCTGGTGTTTTTTGTTTATGAATAAAATTCATTCGTTAGCATAAAAAAAAAAAAAGAATTGTTTTTAGTAGTGGTGAAGGTAATAGCAATGTGTATTAATTAAGATCATTGCGTGTATTCTATAAATACTAGTTTCGTGTCTATAAGTAAAAACTTTCTTTTATGTACCTCCGGTTTTTAACATCAGAAAATAAAAAAAAAAAACACAAAGAAAACTCTAAACAAAAATCTTCAAAAACCCTAGCCCACCTTGATCTGGCTTTCTTTTCCGATTAAGCACAGCCGCCATGGGAAAATTCAGAACAAGGGATGGGGAAGAAGAGTACTTCAATCGATCCCTAAACGATCTCCCAATCGAAATCATATCCGTCATACTCTCCAGGCTTCCTATCAAGACCAGTCTTCGCTGCAGGAGTGTATGCAAATCATGGCTTGACTTGCTCAATAACCCTCACCACCAATATCATCAAAAAGCAACAAATCTCTTGATCTCCCCCAACTTCATCTCCTCATCATCACAATTGAAATTTATCGATCTAGGCGGCAACTCCGGTGCCTCGGCGTGTAACTATGATGGCTACTTCCCAAGAACTCGAGCAGTACAACTTGTTGGTGCTTGCAATGGTTTGCTTTGCTTTAAAGAACGACTATGCTATCAAAGATTCAGGTTTTGTTTGTGGAATCCCATCACAGGAGAGTACGTAGAGATTGAAGGACCTGAGGGTTTGAAGATAGGGGACCAAGTCCGTATGAAGATAGGGTTTTTCTATTTCCTGGCAAGTGATGCGTTTAAGATTATGGTTATTTTGGGAAATAACCAAGCAAGAATTTCCACACTCGGAAGTAATATGTGGAGAAACATTGACAATGTCCCGAACCTATATATAGAGACTTCTGCCGCTTCCCTAAACGGCGCTCTCCATTGGCTTTCCTATGATTCGGATTCCAATAGGCTACATTTATGTGCTTTTGATGTTGAGGATGAAGTTGAACAACTCCGGTTCACTATTGAAATACCTAGTGGAGCTAGACAACTGCGATGCTTTAAAGTAGGAGTGTATGGTCATTGTCTTGCTTTATCCGCCGAATTAACACGTGCATGTGATGGTTTTAATATATGGATTATGAAGAATTATGGAGTGGCAAGTTCTTGGACGAAACTAGACGTTCTTGTAGGATCATCAATAGGATGATCAGGGCTTTTTGTCAACTTTATACCAGTTCTATCCCCATTCTTCAATGGGGCAGAAGATGAGAAGATTTTGCTGGTGCGTGTGGATAGTTCATGTTTCTCTGTTTCTTATGATCCCAAGACCAAAGAAATCACAACGGCAGAAGTATTTAATAACCCTACCGCAATTTATGACTACTTAGCAATTCCTTTCACTCCAAGTCGTTTTCCACTTAGGGATGGTGTGATTGGAAAAGGCTTAAGGGCTTTGAATTTTAAGTCAAAATAAATGTTGCTCCAAATATCACGTTCCCCACTTTATGCATTTATCGGGGGAAATGGCAGCTGTTTGTTTCATTTAGCACTATCTATGATATGGTCTAATAAATTTAAATTTCAGTTGCACTATTATCACATACCTAGCTCTTTGTTCTTCAACTTTGATTTTCACAAGCTTTGGAGAGACTCTGCTTTCAATTCCAGCCTTTGTTCGAGCAAAAGAGAACGGAGGATTAATTTCCTGATTTTGCCCACTTCTCTCTAACATGGGTTTGTGTAATTGTAAGATTATATTTGATCTAGCAAAACAGAATATCACAATTTCTTTTGCACTCGTGGGAGCAGGAGAGGTGTGCCAGGTTTCAGGACGAGATAACAGGCTGCTGCGAGAGGATGCGTGGATGTGGACACCGGACACGAAGGGTCAGTTCTCGGTGCAAGGTGCCTATCGCTTCCTTACTGATTCCCTGGTTGTTGATTCTAAACCTCTCGCTTGGCTTGCTTTGGCACCTCCCCATATAGAGTGCTTCTTATTGCGCCTCCTTCTTGGACGGTGTGGTATTTTGTCCAGGGAGGATGCTTTGTGCCCCCTTTGCGGCTCGGCGTTGGAGGATGAGTCCCATCTTTTCCTGCATTGTTCGGTGACAGCTCCTCCTTCGCAGCAACTCTGTCGATGGTGGGGGATTCTTAGGGTCCAACCGGCGGATGTCACTGCTTGGTTTGTTCAGTGGCATTTGCTGGCTGGTGCACAGCCCTCGCAGCAGGGATGGGTTTTGCTTGGATTGGCCACGCTATATGGTCCATTTGGTTAGCTCGTAACGAGCTGGTTTTCTCTGCCAAACAATTTCATGCTGAGTCTGCCTTCGATCGTATTATAGGCCGAGCATTCTGGTGGTACAAGCTACTGCATCCACAATTTCCCTATGGCCTAGGGGCAGTATTGGTTACATCGGAGCCATTCAAAAACTGGGTTGAGGGCAAGGCGTGCATTATTCGTTATTCCCAGTGATTCATTTGGTTTTTATACTGTATTCTCTAGCTGACTGTGAGCTATACGCTCTTGTGTTGTTTCCACAATCACTGACCACACATGTACAGTTTTTAACTTGCAATGAAATCCACACGATTAGTATCAAATAAAAGTACACGTAGGGAAACTACAGTGAATCTGATAATAGCAGACCTGTTGATATCATTGGGTACACAATGTTCTCGAACTCGAACATACTAAAGATTTCAACCATTGTTATCAAGTTGAATCCGGATTTTAAAGCTTCGTACTAGTATATGCGCTTAGTGAGGGAATAATGGTAATTTTGGACATTGCATGCATCCCCTTAAATTTTTGTTCTGATTTTTCGTACTTAAACAGTCCGTTACTCCATTAAATTTAGTATTTTTTTGGGTAATTGAGGAAACAAATAATGTTTACATCGTGAGCTCTCTTAGGACCTTAGCACCCGTATGCTACTAATTTGGGGTGACTCCAGAGTAGTGGTGTAAACGAGCTACTCAGTTCGTTTAGAAAATACAAGGCTCTACTGTTCTCATATGCAGGCTCGAGCTCGAGATCGTTAAGAAAATCCAGGTTGGAGCTCGGCTCGATTGGTCTCGATTAAGCTCGACAACCTACTGATAGCCTATCCTGTATTCATTTCCAATTGTTTTCCTCCAAAGCCACTCGGGCACACACATCAACCACAACACAATCCCAAAAAATATTGAAATTAATAAGAACAAAGAAGGAGAAATCTAAGATTATTATAACGGATGCTTTGTTTTCCGGTCTCTTTCACCAGGAAGGACGCTGGAGCTATTAACATGGTTGTTGGAGAATGTGAAAGAAGTGGGCCGATAGATTGGGCGGGCTAGGGGAGGAGTATGGGTAGCATGAGAGATGCTTGTTAGTGGCAACCGATGGATGGGGAGGAGCTATGGAGGCAGAGGAGGGGGGAAGCATGCGGCTAAAAAATTGATTTTTCTTTCTCGAAACGAAGAAGTGATATTTTCTCTTTTTAGAGAATGAAAAGACGGCAAAGGAAAAAAGTCGGAGAGAGGTATAGGCTTTGGTTTCTTTTGGATCATTTAATTAATCTCATGTCATTGAAAAAGTAAAATGAACTTTAATAAGAAATTAAAAAACCCAGCCCAAATTAGAAATATTAAGCCTAACTGATAAAGGCTCTTAAACTTTATAAGTTACATAATCGGAAGTAGCTCGCATTGCAGGCATGCTTCACAGCCGAGCTGAGAACCTTCCTCTCAAGTACCTCGGCTTCCCTTTAGGCGCCAATATGAGGAAGAGGGAAGCTTGGAAACCTGTCTTGGATAAATTCTCCAACAAATTAAAGGCATGGAAGGGTAAGCATTTATCAATTGGCGGAAGGGTGACCTTAATCAAATCAGTTCTTAGCGGATTGCCTGTCTACTATATGTCCATGTTTAAACTACCATGTGCTGTGGCGAAAAGGATCATTCGTATCCAAAGGAACTTCTTATGGGGAGGTGGAGAAGAAAGTCGAAAGGCCTGCTTTGTAGCATGGAACCAAATAGCAAAACAAAAGGAAATTGGAGGTATGGGAATTCTTGATCTAGCTATCACAAACCAATGCTGGTTGTTTAAATGGGTTTGGAATTTCACCAAAGCTGACGGGAAAGAGTGGAAGACATTGATCAAAAACAAATGCGAGGAATCGCCTTCCTCCCTTTGTCCTCGCTTCAACATGTCCAAAGCATCTGTGACTTGGCGCAACATGGTTCAATCTGGCTCTATTGATGGTCAATCAGGCTGTGCTCTAACGGAGGGATCCAAATTTCAAATTGGAAGTGGTACACAGGTCCTATTTTGGTATGATAATTGGTCTGGCAGAGGGGCCCTCAAAGACATCTACCCACGTTTTTTTCGCTATCTATGTTAGTAATATGCCCAAAAGCCAATCATGGATGTTTATTTATAGTCATGTACATACACTTTAAGGTTATTCCAATAAGTATCGTTTATGAGATAAACGCTTGCACATACTTATAACCCTAGAATATTTCATATTCTTAAATGTCCCTAGTCGACTATTATTACGGATGGGTTACAATAATAAATTGAGACTAGCGTATGTTGAGAATTGCATATGTGATATGAATTCTACATACGGGTACAAGTTGGAGAACTTATGGACTGGACTGACCCACATAAGAACACTACATGGAACGTTATATGTATGTCATTAGTGTTTCTTATAGATGTGATTGTCCTCCGACCTGAGATCGTCAAGGTATCCAACATATGAATCATGTACTTTGATATTATTCCTAGTCACCCGTAACTGGGTGGACATAAGGGTAATCATTGGGTATATGCCGAGTATGTAGT
>JAKUCV010001968.1:9552-27824 GCA_028386065.3 Turnera subulata | reverse complement strand
AAGGAATCAGTAAGAGCAGGATGAAACGTCCTCCTCCTCTAAGGTATCCACACGAACCTTGATCTTCCCGGAACCGTCACACGAATCCAAGAACGAGCACTCCCTCTTGGTGTGCTAGCAACAAAGGAAGGAGCTTGTGTATGGGTGTGTATTTTGGGGTGCAATGGCTCTTGCTTCTTTCTCAAAGAAGAAGAGAGTTTCGGAGTGTTTTGGGAGGTCTAAAAATGTGGTCAAAGGCAGAAGTGGAGGTGAAAAATCTGATCACAATCAACCCCTAATCACCTCCAATTAGTGGAGCTAAATGGCCAACACTAATGGCCCATGAAAGTGACCCTCACTTATCATGCTTCCACTAATGAAAAACCAGACACAAAACACTCAATCATGCACTAACTCAGGTCAATAATTCTGCTAATTATTGTCCCAAAACGACCCTGGTTCAACCACGGTCCAACCACGGTCCAACCACACCCGGTCCAACCATGGTCCAACCACGGTTCAACCACCTGCCCGAATCAACGGTTCTATGTATGTGACCCTATAGGCACTTGTAACGTCCGACAATGATTGTAAATTCTCATTTTACAATCATAAACAAAGAGCGGCGTCTAGCAACACATCATTGCTACCTGAACGAGAAGATCATTACTAATTCTCTATGCCTCGGAATATGTCATCGTCCTTTCGTCCCATTATCAAGATCAAACATGAGACATGGAATATGCCAATCTCATATATGTCTATTCTATGTTTCTTGATCCCCGAGTTAACTGTATAAAACGGATACCCGTGATATCAACATATCACCTAATCCAAGCATGGCCATGCATTTCATAGTTCAACTCTATCAAGAAATCATATGATAATATACCCGTTATATAGGTCGAACGAATCCCGTCTTGATCAATCAAAACCCTCTACATACTAGTCATATACCCAATGATTACCCTTATGTCCACCCAGTTACGGGTGACTAGGTATAATATCGAAGCATATGATTCATATGTTGGATACCTTGACGATCTCAGGTCGAAGGACAACACATCTATAAGAAACACTAATGACATACATATAACGTTCCATGTAGTGTTCTTATGTGGGTCGGCCCGGTCTACAAGTTCTCTAACTTGTACCCCTATGTAGAATTCATATCACATATAAATTCACAACATACGCTAGTCTTAATTTATTATTACAACCCGTCCATAATAATAACCGACTAGGGACATTTAAGAATATATCAAATATATAAACTAGGGTTACAAATATGTGCAAGTAATTATCTCATAATCATATTTATTGGAATAACCTCAATGTATATACATGACTATAATCATCCATAGATTGGCTTTTGGGCATATAACTAACAGTTAAGGGCTTGCGTACTCAACTTCAGTGGGAGTTGGGATAAGTATCTACCTTTGGGAGAGTTTGTGTATAACAACGGCTACCATTCCAACATTGGTATGCCACCTTTTGAGGCCCTCTATGGGAGGAAGTGTAGAAGTCCAGTGTGTTAGGATGAAGAAGGTATGAGACTGATCATGGGACCGGATTTAGTCCAACAGACAGTTGACAAGATCCAGACGGTGAGACAATGTATGAGAGCTGCTCAGGATCAGCAGAAGAGCTACGCCGACAAACACAAACGTGAGATGGAGTACAACGTTGGTGAGAAGGTTTTTCTCAGAGTAGCACCTTAGAAAGGTGTGATTAGGTTCGACAACAGAGGGAAGCTGAGCCCAAGGTATATCGGACCTTTTGAGAACGTGGAGAGAGTTGGACCACTAGCTTATAGGTTGTCTTTACCTGATGAGCTATCACGCATTCATGACGTGTTTCATGTCTCTATGCTGAGGAGATATCGATCGGACCCTAGTCATATCGTGGCCCTAGTGGATGTTGAAGTGGCATAGCACCGGACCTATACGGAAGTGCCGGAACATATTCTTGCTCGAGAAGTTCGGCAGTTGCGGAACCGTACCATTCCCATGGTAAAGGTCAAGTGGAGTAAGCATTGTGTTATTGAGTCCACATGGGAAGTTGAAGAACACATGCTGTCCCAGAATCCGTACCTCTTCACAGAACAGGAATGAATTTCGAGGACGAAATTCTTTTAAGGGGGGTAGACTGTAACATCCAGGGTAAAATTTATGTTTTTACCGGGACTGTAGAAGGCTTTGTACAGTAATTTAACTTATGAAATTAATCTTGGGTAATTGTTTCAGGGTAAATTATGCATCGGATTCTGAAAACGACCTATACCCCACGTTTCAAATTTTTCTGCAGAATTTACGGACCAAAGTTGGTATTTTTCTGGTCCAGAAATCTTAAGAAAAGTCAGGTTTAACCTTGAAATAACGGACCAAAAATAAAGTAAAATGGGTGTTTTAGTTATTTGCTGGTCCGGGTAATACCCGCTTCAGTGTGTGTAACACGCTTACGCCATGTTTTCTTTCTACCACGTGAGTCTTCTACTTCACAAAGAAGCTACACCTGACAATCTTCTTCTTCACCGGTAAGGAAGAAATTCTTCCTCAGCTTCCTCCATCAACTTTTCCCTACAAGAAGCTTCTTGTTCCCTTGTCCCCTGTTTTCCAGTTGCTGGAAAATAAACTCACCTCTACTCTTGTTTCCTGTAAAGAAAAAACCCAGACAGCCTTCGTTCTACTTATTTCCTTTCTGCATCAATTTCTGCCCAGAAACCTTTCTTACAACCATACACATATATATTACAAAAAAAAACACACAACCAACCACACCCTGCCACGTCACCCCACCATCATCTTCTCCTCCCCTTCACGCGTGAACCGCCACCACCGAGCCACCCAACCACCACCATCATGCGCAACCGACACCATCATCTTCTGCACCACCGTCGCCTTCTCCTCCTTTCCCCGCGTTGCCGCTCGCCGTCGCTGCTAGCCACGCCACCATTCCGTGGAGACCGGTCGACGAGTCGCGGGACTTGACGAGCAGAGCCGCCCGGATTCGTCTTGTCTCCTCGCCGTCTTCCTCTCCGAGCCGCCTTCGCCTCGTTTGCAGCACCATCACCGCGCCTTGTTTCGCCCGTCCGTCCCAGCTCCTGCGCCGCCGTCGCCGGAAGTCTCCTAATCGGGTCAAACCCGTCGCAAATGGGTCGACCCGCCTTTTCTCCTTCTCACAACTCACCTAAGACGCGGGTCGACCCATTTGTGACGGGTTTGACCTGATTCCGTTTAGGTTGACTCGGATTCGTCTGGGCCTAGATTAGTTTTGAGGGGTGTGGGCTTGGACATGGGCTGTTGATAGGCCTATTGCTCATGGCCCAGCCAGTTAAAAGATAATAATAATAATAAATGATGATAATAACATATATATATGTAAATAGATTTCAGAAAAGAAAAATAAAATAAAATAAAACGAAATATATATGTATATACCTATACTTCTGGAAAAGAATTAAGGTTTATATATATATATATATATACCTTCTAGACTATATTTTGAGATATATATATCTATGGTATATATAACATGGTTTTTTTTAGAAACCTAAAATAATTATAGTATGACTTATAAAAAAAACTACGTCATGGTAATTTATTTTTAGAAAAGAAATATACGTGCTATGAATATTTTGGAAAATATATGTATGCTATGATTAATAATTATTATTATAATTTTTGAGAGGGTATTATCGAAGTATAATATCGGAATAATAACCGGGTATATGTATAGTATATTTTCTGACACCAAAAACTAAATGGTAAATGATGATGATAACATGACCCGAGACGATATCGAGTGGGCGTATTGTTTTATTTTATGGCTTATAGTATTAGTTATCATTTGCATATCATTAGTGTGCATCTTATGTGTACGCATTTCACTATCTAATATAGGAGCTGTTAACGAGCAGTATTCCGAGGAACCAGAGCCGGGACCTTTCGAGGACTTTCAGGAGTAAGAAAACCGACTAAGGTGAGGATGGATAACCTTTGATATGTTGCACATAGTACTGTTATGTTTCTCTGATAAATAATTCACTCGATTGAACCGCTGAGTTGGTTGAGTTTGGCTTCTGTGTTAGTGTTGTTGTTGGTGTTCTATTAACTGTGGATAACTTGAGATAATTGGATAATTGGAAGTTGTGTTGACGACTTAATTGTCACTTGGAGAGTAGTGGTACGACTCGATGGTTAGAGACTGTTTTGTGGTGGCCATGATCTGGGTTCTTGTTATAAGCATGTCTATGCTTGGGATGTCTATCCCGTGATTATATTTTGGGATGTCTATCCCTGGGTTCTATTTTGGGATGTCTATCCGTGGCTTCTCTTTTGATCTGGCACCCAGAATATGTTAATAACCAGGAACGACCCTAGCTTATCCAGTGACAGGGCCCCGAAGAAAAAAATTGGAGATTATAAAATATCTTTTAGCCTTGGCTCAGTCATGTTTGAATGAATCTTGTTTTGTCTTCTACTAGTACTTTTCTCCCTCGGTATTATGTTTGCCTGCATATTTCTGTTTATCCATGATTGTACATTATTGTACTGGTGAGCACTACGGACTCACCCCTCACCTGCGGGGTTTCATTCCGTAGGTTGAGTTTGTTCGTAGTTCAGGTACGACGTTCGACGGTTGCTGCTTTCTTCTCCACCTGACTCCGGATCCATACTTCGCTGCATGTGCATATAAGTCTTCCACTGCTGTATTAAATATGTTGTTGTGTTGCCACTTTTCTATATTGCCTATGATGCTGTTTATACTTGATTTTGCTGCTGCTGTTGAGCTTTGAAGTGTGTGTGGCTTGAATAATGGTCCCCAGAATCGGGTGACGGATGCTGTATTTGAGTTTGCTTTGTACTGTATATTGTATCATATGTACTGTCTGCTGCTGTAATAAGAATAGTTTCGGCACGTGTTTACTATATCTTGTAAATACGGGCCGGGGCGTTTCATTTATTTTTCTGATCTATATTATATTTTTCTGTGTTAATTTTTTATAATAATATTCTTTATTCATTTACTGATTTACGTTTTAAAAATTACTCTCTCATATGTTTTTATTTTTTGGTTATTATTAATTAATTCTTTTAAATTTTTCTTTGGTTGTTTAATATTTTTTTTTTGTTTTAGGGGCCAATAATGCATGTTTAAGTTTTAAAAATTAGTTATTATTTATATTATTATTAAATAGTTTATTTTATTTATTTTTTTATTTATATTGTAATTTATATTTTAATAATCTATATGAAAAAATGGAAAAAATTGATAAAAATGTATAATTTGGAAACAAATTGCGTACAAGTTTTTTTAATATTACGTAAGAAATGCCTAGAAATAATAGTTAAAATGTTAAATTTTTTCAAAAAATTAATTAATAAGCAAGTCCGTGGAACCCACGTTATGGCCTCGGATTGTCTCCCTTTCGTTGTCCAACAAGTTGTGTGTGCTTATAGTATTGAATTCTCTTAGGTTAAATGCCATCCGCAAAAAAGCACTTAAACTTTAATTTTGCATATAGCTTGGTGTGCTTGTATATATCACCTTTCTAGAGCGAATCAGAAGTTTCACTAATTGCCATAGATGCAGAATTGCCTTGTGTCATATGAAGTTTAACAATTATGCTTCTTTTGGGAATTAGAGTGGCTACTTGAGTATTCCATGTGTATACACTGTTAGGACCTTCCCCTAATTTTTTATCCTAAAACCAAATTCTTCAAATGAGAAAAATAAGGTAATTTATTTCTTAAATTAGGGAGAGGGAACCTTGAATGGAACCCAATTAGCAATTTTTTTTCCGTAATAATGATATGGATATAGAAATATATAGATGTAGATTACTACCAGTCGCAATAACAAAATTGTTTTTTTAGAATGGACGATTGTCCTTAAAGGTTGTTCAAATCTGGACAGCAACGGAAACCATCAGATAGTCCCAACCTAGCAAGCTCATGAGTGTGAGGACCCGACCCAAAATTAATTGGGGCTTCTCACATGTTCCTTTGCACCTTCTTCTCAACCAACAATCCAACAATCAAAGGAGTCGCCGCCATGATTTTTATTTGGAAAAATCAAGGAAAAACTATTAGGCATCGGCCTATTTCAAAGGCCACATTTTAAGGGACTAATCTTTAGCGAACGAGAGACTATTGGATTCGGGAGTTCGTCATGGATGGGAAGCTGTTAGGCACCCATCCACGTTGGGGCGAAACTTCGTGCGATTGAAGAATAATTGTATGCCTTGTGAGTATGTGTATTGTGTGGAAACAAAATCACATAACAGAATAGTAAAAAAAACTAAAAAAAGGAATTAAAACATATTTGGGCTAGAGTCTCCACCTCTGGAAACCAGCAACGTATCCAAGCAACCGAGTTTAAAGCCCACGTAGTTTTTATAATGGCATCACCACAACACTTACATTATCAAAAGCATCATTATCAACAACAAATCGTTATCAAACAGCAGATAAGAAAAATTCTAGGATTACCTCTTGTATCCCTCCTCTAACTCCTTGGTTTGGGTTGTGTTCTCCACCCACTTTCTTTCCGCTCCTTAGCTCAATCTTTGATCTCCTCTTGGTCTACCCTTGCTGCCTTTTCCTTGATGCTTCCCATGAAATTTCACCAGAGTTTCTGCTAATAAAACTATTTCTAGGCCTGGAGAAGTTGAGTTTCTCCTAGCACTAAAGCTTATAGGGGGTATGTGTGAAAGAGATTGTATGTCCCTTGGATGTGAATGGGAGGTCCTATTTCTAGAGTTCTGGGAAGTGCAGGGGTCGTGCACCTCTTAATGATCAAGATTATTGTCACGTCCCGTCAATACGTGACCTGCCAGGTGCTTTGTGCATCACTTAGCATCACACAGGGCACCCAAAGTCCTAGATCAAATGATGGACAGAAGCTAGCCCGACGGGCAGAAACGACTATCGCGCAGCAAACATCAACACGAGCATCATAAAATGAAATACGAAATTGAACTCACAACAACCAGCTTTATTTTTACATAAGTCTATACATGAAAAATTGGGCACTACATGTGTTCTTATGCCAATTCTTTTCATGTACACAAAATCTAGGTAGAACTACATTTGGCTAAATACGCATCCTCTAACAAAACGTGTCTCTCGAGCCTTCTCTCACCAAGCTGATCAACTCCTTGCCCTGAAACTAAGGGAGTGGAAAGAGGGGGTGTCAGTCTACTGACTCAATAAGTAGGTGATCAGACAAGCAATAAAAATGAAACACTCAAGTAGAAACAACAACCAATAGCTTCACATCAATGCACCGTGATTAGCCCACGGGTAAGCTATCGTGGTGTTGTACTAAGCCGACCTGCATGGTTTGGTAGCCGTGCCAACAGTGTTACTTCTTAGCCCACAGCCCCACGTATGAGGCATATCTGATTGGCTACCACAACCACACACGGCGCCTAGCACGACACCACTATCATCTCATAAGACCAAGCAGTCTAGGAGCACTGCAAGGTTCATCATCTGTATCATCTTATGCCAATGTCTTGATGCAAACGTAATGCTTGAAATGTATAGCCCGAATATTGGAATCGTCAATAACCAATGCATGATCATCTTATCAACATTTCACCATTGGTGCCGTCAATAAGTATATTGGGTCATCAACTAATAAGCTAGCACCATCAACCATTACAAGCATGACAACCCAACTTACACAAGATTAGGCCTCACTAGGCCCTTCTCCTTCTTTTGGTGCTCCTGAGGTTCTAGCACCTGCCACACAGAAGTAAACATCAATATATGGCGTAGCAACACAAACATAGAGTAGGAACTCATATAAGTTAGCCTACACACCAACTGGCCAAGTTAGGCCAATCGGCTAGCACCAATGCATGCATTAGCAGACCAACCCTAGTCAAATGTCCCATCCAAGTGTATTAGCAAAAGTACTTGGGCACCTGTTAGACCTACAAGCCATCAGGTTGCCCTTTCCACGCCTATTAGCTACTGGAAGGGCCAATTGGCCACCTGTAGGGACAATTGTGCGCACCCAGCGCACCAATTGGCCTTCTATGGGGCCAATTGTGCATCAGCTCAACCAACCAACGCCCCCACCTTAAATACTGCCTTTCCACAAGCTAAAATCCAACAAAAAAGCCACGCACTTCACAGAAAGTCGAATAGGTGCACTATCTAAGCCAACAACACACTAGGCAAGCCAATTGGCACCAAAACATGCATAAATTCTAGTCAAGCTCACTTATCCCCTTCCTTTGTGTGTAACAATATTGGGAAAACCTTGAGAATTCTAAGTTTTTTCTCCCTGAGTCTCTCCCATGTTTCTGCCACAAATGAGGGCTGAGGTGCTTGCTTGGGCAGATTAGGCTAAGACAAGTAGGTGACTAAGCAGCCAGTTGCTGCCATTTGCCCTCATGTTGCCACCAGGCCTAAGCAGCTCTCCACCTCATGCTTACTCTCCACCTCATGCCTATTTTTGAACCAATAGAACCAAGCCAAATCGTCAATAGGTAGCCCTTACTTAGTTTTTCCCAAGCCCTTAACACACACTAACCCGCGATTAAGGCTAATCGCGTACTAATTAATCTAACCGTGCCAATGGGTAGCCAACTGGAACCAAAGGTTAGCCAACTGAGGCCAACTAAAACCAACTCTCATCCCAACACCCTTCCCCATCAAGTAAACACCCTAAGCCTCGATTATACAGGTTATCACATCATCTTCCCCTTATATAAATTTCATCCTCGAATTTACCTGTAAATATGTGCGGATACTTGTCCATCATTTCTTTCTCTGACTCCCAAGTAACCTCTCGTATAGATGGATCTTCCCATAATACTTTCACGGAAGTAGTCTTCTTATTTCGAAGCCTGCGCACCTGCCTATCCATTATTTCAACTGGCTGAGCTTTACAAGTCAGTTCCTCCCCCAACAGAATCTCTTGTTGTGCTAAAACATGTGTGGGATCCAGCAAATATTTCCTTAACATCGACACATGAAACACCGGGTGTATTTGCGACAAATTTGGTGGCAATGCAAGGCGATACACCACTAGTCCAATCTTTTCAAGTTTCTCAAATGGTCCCAAATATCAAGGGCTCAACTTCCCCTTCTTTTCGAACCGAAGTACTCCTTTTGTGGGCGACATTTTGAGGAAAACCATATCCCCAACTGAAAATTCCAACTCCTATCTTCTATTTGGTGCATTAGACTTTTGCCTACTCTGGGGAGCAACTAAATTTTCACGGAATACTTTTACTTTCTCGGCTGTCAGTTCCACAACATCAAGCCCTAACAATCTCCTGACCCTGACTTCATCCCAACAAAATGGTGTCCTACATCTGCGGCCATACAATATCTCATACGGAGCCATACCAATACTATATTGGTAGCTATTATTGTAGGAAAATTCAACGGAAGACAAGTATTCATTCCAAGTATCCCCGTAACATAGCATGCAAGCTCGCAACATATCTTCTAGAATTTGTACTGCCCATTCACTTTGCCCATCTGTTTGCGGGTGGAACGCAATACTCAAGTCGAGTTTTGTTCCCATAGCATCCTGGAAGCTTCGCCAAAATCTCGATGTAAAGTGCGGGCCACGATTAGATACTATTGAAATAGGCACACAGTGCAGCCTCACAATTTCATCAATATAAACCTGTGCTAACTTGGAAAAATTATAAGTAGTCTTCTCCGGGAGGAAATGAGCAGATTTGGTCAATCTATCAACGATCACCCAAATGGAATCGAATCCACCTGTTGTCTATGACAGCTAACAAAGTCCATGGTCACTCTTTCCCACTTCCATTCCAAGACAGGTAAGGGCTGAAATAACTCTGGTAGTTTTTGGTGCTCTCCCTTCACTTGCTGACATATGAAACACTTGGAGACATAATTAGCAACATCCCGCTTCATGTTGTTCCACCAATAATATGTTTTGAGGTCATGATACATCTTGGTGGAACCTGGGTGTAAAGTATATTGGGTTTAGTGTGCTTCATTTAAAAGTTTGCTGAGGAGATCATGGATGTCAAGAACATACATTTTTGTGTCATACCTGAGAATTCCATCATCAGTAACCACAAATCCAGCTTGTTCCCCACGGTTACTTTTTCCTTCCGTGACTTAGTTTCAGCATCATCATTCTGAGCCTTTGCAATTTCACCATTTAAAGTGGGGCGCACCTAGTAGTGAGCTAACAATGCCCCCAATTGAACAACTGTGTAATGCAAGTCTTGATTCAATAATTCATGCCAAGCCCCAACTCCAGGCCTTCTAACAACACCAAAATGTGCCAAGCCACCAACAAATTTCTGACTAAGAGCATCGGCCATGACATTGGCTTTCCCGGGATGGTACTTGATAATATAGTCATAATCTTTAAGCAACTCGACCCATCTCTGCTGCCTCAAATTCAGATCCTGCTATTCCATTATATACTTCAAACTTTTATGATCTGTGTAAATTTCACAAGGCTCCCCCTTGTGAAGACCTGACCCAAAATCACTTAGGCCTTTACAGCTATCCTTTACACCTTCTTCTTTGCCATCACCCATTATCTTTGGAGTCGCCACCCAAATTTTATTATAGGACAAATTCGGGAAAAACCTTTCCTTTGAATCCCGATGACTTCGTTTAAAGTAACTGATTAGCGAACCAAAGATAATGGGCCTGGGGGTTCGTCATGGATGGGAATGTGTTAGGCACCCATCCATGTTGGGGGGAAACTTTGTGCAGTTGAAGAACATATGCATGCCTTGTGAAAATGTGTGTATAGTGTGGAAACAAAGCACATAATGATAAAATAAAACTAATACAAAAAGTAAAATAAAAATATTTGGGCTTGAGTCTCCATCACTAGAGACCACCTACGTACCCCGACAATCGAGTTCATAGCCCACGTAGTTCTTGTTCATGCCATCACAGTACTCACATCATCAATATCACCAACAAATCCTCAACAAATAACTAACACAAAAAGGGTTTAGTGTTACCTCTTGTTGCCCTCCTCTAGCTCCTTGGATTGGATTGTGTTCTCCACCCAACTGCTTTCTACTTGTAAGCTTAATCTCTGATCCCCTCCTGATCTACCCTTGCTTCCTCTTTGATGATGATACCCACGAAATTCCTCAAGAGTTTCTGCCTAAAAAGAGATTTCTAAGCTTGGAGAAGTAGAGTTTCTCCAAGCAGACAAAGCTTATGGGGTGTGTGTGTAAATGAGAGATTGATCCTTTGAAATGTGAGTGGGAGGTCCTATTTATAGTGTTCTGGGGAGTATAGGGGCATGGACGTGCTTAATGACCAAGGTCTCATCCAAAAATTTGGGCCAAAACCGTGTAGAATCAAATTAGGGTAAAAATCGGGGAAAACAGGCAATCTGGGCATCCATGACCGCCATGGCCGGCGGACATGGGCTGGATGGCCGCCAGGTCTGGCGGTCATCGGGGCCATGGCTGCTCGGCACCCCTGCGGTTCCCCTTTCTTTCCTTTTTTACTCCCAATTTCCCTTAATTCCTCCTTGATTTGATTCCACCGAGTAATTAACCCCTAATCAACCCAGAATCACCACTTTTCTTGATTGGTACTCCCCCCAATCATCCCCTAATTAATTGATTACATATTGAGTCCCCATTTTATGCATAAATCATACCAAAGACACATTTACCATTAAAAGATGATTTAACTCTGATTTTCCACAGAAATCAGAGCTAAAATTAGTCTGTAAGTAATGTGTTTATGGGTTATTCAACTCTGAAAAAATCGTTTCTCATTAACTTGGACTTTTGAATTCACTCCTAACCCAAAAAAAAATCATCTCATTATAATTGGGTTGAAAATAAATAAGAA
Source organism: Turnera subulata (assembly GCA_028386065.3). Taxonomy (NCBI): domain Eukaryota; kingdom Viridiplantae; phylum Streptophyta; class Magnoliopsida; order Malpighiales; family Passifloraceae; genus Turnera; species Turnera subulata. The sequence goes on along the minus strand of JAKUCV010001968.1, from coordinate 15,996 downwards.
AGCCCAAGTAATAAAATAAAATATATTTTAGTGCGTTAGACCTTAACATATTTTTTTCCTAAGATTAAATCGTCTCACTAATCCTAGAGTTCAAACACATAAATGTTAAATTTATTGAAACATATTTATTCTACTAAAATGAATTCTTATCATGCCTTAACCCAAGACCAAATCATCTCATTAATCCTAAGGTTCAAGAATGTTTAAAACCCAAATTAGAAGCATATTTGTGGGTCAAATTTGGATGTTCACAGATGTCCCTCGTTGATGAGTCCTTTAGAAACTAAGGACGAAACAACGCAAGAAAGGAACAACCAAATTTGAACGGTTTGATGTAAGAAGTGTGTGCCAACGGTTGGAGCACCCCGTGCTCCACTTCAGGAATCATCTCATCCTGAAAGTTGCTAGTTTCCAGGAATCATCTCATCTTGGGATTTTGGGAATCATCTCATCCTATGGTTTTAAGGATTTATCGCTTTCCTCTAGGGACTCGGTTTGTTTGTGATAGAATCATCTCATCTATCGGGTTGTTAGCAAAGAATCATCTCATCTTTGCTAACTAGGGATTTTATCGTCCTCCCTGGGTACTCCATGTGTCTATGGTAGGGTCATATCATCTATCGGGTCGTTAGCAAAGAATCATTTCATCTTTGCCAACTAGGGATTTTATCGTCCTCCGTGGGGTACTCAGTGCTTCTCAAGGTTTGTGGGAGCTCGGTCCCGGCTTCTAGATGTATTTCTCTCAATGGTTTGCGGGAGCTCGGTCCCGGCTTCTAGATATGTGTCTCTTAATGGTTTGTAGGAGTTGGGTCCCGGCTTTTGGATAAGTGCCTCTCAAGGTTTGCGGGAGCTCGGTCCCGACTTCTAGTTGTGTGTCTCTCAGGTTTTGTGGGAGCTAGGTGCCGGCTTCTGGATATGTGCCTCTCAGGGTTTGCGGGAGCTAGATCCCGACTTTTAGGTGTGTGTCTCTCAAGGTTTTCGGGAGCTGGATCCCGGCTTCTAGATGTGTGTCTCGCAGGGTTTGCGGGAGCTGGATCCCGTCTTTTGAACATGTGTCTCTCAAAGTTTGCAGGAGCTGGGTCCCGACTTTTAGATATGTGTCTCTCAAGGTTCGCGGTTGCTAGGTCCCGGCTTCTTGATATGTGTCTCTCAAAATTTGCGGGAGTTGGGTCCCGGCTTCTAGGTATCTCAACTCTGGTTACCCTCATGTCTGGTCTCACTCAAGGTTGTTTTTAGGTTTCTCTCAAGGTTTGCGGGTGCTGGGTCTCGGCTTCTAGTTTACTCATTTCTGGTTTGTTCTAGGCTTCTCTCTAGGTTTGTAGGAGCGGGGTCCCGGCTTCTGATTTGTGTCTCAAATTCTGCTGGAGTTGGGTCCCGGCTTCTAGATATCTCAACCCTAGTTTCCCTTATATATAGACTGCCTCACTTCCCTCATGGTTCGGATTCTCTCATATCTGGTTTATCTCACTCCCCTCAAGGTTTTCTCTCATCTGGTTACCTCATCTTATGGTCTGCGGGAGTTGGGCCCCGGCTTTAAGCTCTCTCAACTCTGGCTCCCCTCTTCTCATGGTTTGCAGAAGCTGGGTCCCGACTTTAGGTTCTCCCTTAGTTTTCTCTCTTCTCATGGTCTGCTGGAGCTGGGTGGCTTTAGGTTCTCTCGAGGTATTCTCATGTCTGGGTTCCCTTATATCTAGTCTCCCCTATCTCACAGTTTGCGGGCGCTAGGTCTCGGCTTCTGGCTTGCTCACCACTGGATTCTTTTTATCTCACAGCTTGCGGGAACCGGGTCCCGGCTTTGGGTTCACTCCTCACTAGGTTTCAAGGATTGGGTCCTCGACTTTTCACTCATGGCTTGGTTATCTCGTCATCTAGCCGGTCTGGGTGTCTCAGGTTCTCTCATTATTTTGCGGGTTCAGGATGGCCTGGATCACATGCCCCTAGGTCATGTATGTCTCACGCTTCTCGTGTTCTCAAGTTCCCTAAGGGGTTTAAAGGAGGTGGGGTGTCCCTTGCCCCGTGCCTAAATGTGGGCAGAACATGCCCGTAGTTTGATTTTCACAAGATGGGGCATGATGCCCCTAGCATCATCTAATCACGGTTTCTAAGATAGGGCTTAGTGTGCCCCTGGTTCACAATCAAATAGAGATTTTCTAAGAAGGTCGAGTAGATGGGCTTGTCATGCCCCTTGGAATCAATTAAAGTAAGGTGATGTGCCCCTAGCATGCACGCACAACGTTCTTAACGAAATAGCATTTATCATTGAAAACTCAAGCAGAAAGTCAAAAGGTGCCCTTTTTATCTCAGTGAAAGGTTTGATCTCAAATAACTGGTGTATTCCCCCCATTTTCTCTCCTTTTTCTTTTATTCTTCTTCCCCTCCCCTTTCTCTCTCTCCCCTAATTTTTCTGAGTTTTTCCAAAATTTTTTGGGGAGCATTTGGTATCTACCTGGGGGCCATGGGGGCTAAGGACCACCACAATCCGACGGTCTTGGGTGGATGACCGCCAGGCGTGGCGGTCTTCACGCCATGATTGCCTGGGCTTGCAGTTGTAGCCTCCTGGATGTTTCCTTTTCGGTTTTAGACTTGGGCTTTAGGGTTTTCATGAATTCCACCGCCCCGGAACACTATAAATAAACCCCTTGAGTACCCAGAGACCCCCATAACTCATCGAAACATATCCCAAATACATCTAGGGTAATCGTGAATGAGAACTACCGTGCTAAGGTGCTTCGGTGGATGGCGAGTGTTCCTCCCGTATGTCATATGGACTTCGCGATGCTAGGGTTATCCAGATTATTCAAGCTCCATGGCATGGTGATAAATGAAAGTCTGATTCGTGCTGTAGCCAGATTTTGGGACAAGAGTCGTCGTGTACTCCGCTTTGGCCAAGACATGATAGAGCTGTGTCCCACTGTTGATGAATTCATTACCTTCTTGAATGCTAAATTCGTACAGGGTATTTCCATGGTTTCCCTTGATGATGTTGTCTTAAAGGAAGTTAGTAAATTCCTCTCTCTAGCAGAAGGTCAGATTGGCTTCTTCATGGATCAAAATAATCATCTGGAGCTGTCGAAGGTTATCGACCAATACTTCCTTGGCGGCTTAGAACAGCATACAGAGGAAGAGGACCTTGATTGGAGGAATAAATGCAACCATGCCCTTGCCCTTGTGATGACACGTGAATTTCTACTGGTAGGACCCCCTGGTATTTGCCCTCTTCGAAATGGTGCGTTAGTGGCTAGACATTTTGATCAAAAGAGTCTTGTTCCTCTCATATTGGGTGAAACTCTCAATTTCTTGGATGTGTTATCAGACAATCCCATTGCCTCTATGACTGGATCCCCTCTTCTGCTTTAGGTATAAGTTTTATCCACTCTACCCCCCAATTGTCAATTTCATTATGTTGATCCTTTCCCCTTTTCCAGATGTGGCTGTGCGAACACCTTACATTGATTAAACGTCCCCGAATTGATCCCACAAATTATGTTCATCGTGGTTATTCTGTCTCTATCAACACTATCCGAGACTGGGTCATCTATATGAAGGACCTCAAAGTCGAACAGATCACTTGGTTTTGTCGGTGGCTTGGGATGCAAGAGGTGGTGCAATGATTGGGTCACACTCCCATGTGTAGAAAGATCTATATATTATCATTCAAACATGATTCTAAGGTAGTTTGGCTTGGAACAAATGATTCCCTCCGATATTCCCATTCCAGTGACAGGGCCTATGAAGGCTATGGCCTTGAAGGCTGTAAAGGGAGGCTGGACATTGCCTTTAAGAGAAAGCATCGGTAGCCCATTGAAGATAGAGCCATCTATATCATACCTAGAGTGGTTGAAAAAGGACGTGGCCAATTCTGAAGTGTCTTTGCATCTTGCCAGAGAGACATTTTTAAAGGGGCCTGCGCCTCTCGGGTTTGAACCTTTTGAGCACTTTACCAAGAAGAACAAAGGTGGGGATATCGATGCGAGTCATAAGTGTTAGTGTAATATGCCCAAAAGCCAATCATGGATGATTATTTGTTGTCATGTATACACATTAAGGTTATTCCAATAAGTATCGTTTATGAGATAAACGCTTTCACATACTTATAACCCTAGAATATTTCATATTCTTAAACGTCCCTAGTCGATTATTATTACGGATGGGTTGTAATAATAAATTAAGACTAGCGTATGTTGAGAATTGCATATGTGATATGAATTCTACATACGGGTACAAGTTGGAGAACTTGTGGACTGGACCGACCCACATAAGAACACTACATGGAACGTTATATGTATGTCATTAGTGGTTCTTATAGATGTAATTGTCCTCCGACCTGAGATCGTCAAGGTATCCAACATATGAATCATGTACTTTGATATTATTCCTAGTCATCCGTAACTGGGTGGACATAAGGGTAATCATTGGGTATATGCCGAGTATGTAGTGGGTTTTGATTGATCAAGAGGGGATTCGTCCGACCCATATAACGGGTATATTATCGTATAGTTTCTTGATAGAGTTGAACTGTTAAATGCATGGCCATGCTCGGATTAGGTGATATGGTGATATCACGGGTATCCGTTTTATACAGTTAACTCGGGGATCAAGAAACATAGATTAAACATATACGAGATTGACATATTCCATGTCTCGTGTTTGATCTAGATAATGGGACGAAGGGTCGATGACATATTCCGAGGCATAGAGAATCAGTACTGATCTTGTCGTTCGGGTAGCAATGATGTGTTGCTAGACGCCGCTCTTTGCTTATAATTGTAAAATGAGATTTTACAATTATTGTCGGACGTTACAAGTGCCTACAGGGTCATACACATAGAACCGTTGATTCGAGCAGGTGGTTGAACCGTGGTTGGACCATGGTTGGACCGGGTGTGGTTGGACCGTGGTTGGACCATGGTTGAACCAAGGTCGTTTTTGGGTGGTTGGTTTGCTGAATGTCAGCATAATTGAGCCCCTTTAGTGCCATGTGATGTGTATTATCTGATAATGCACAATGGTGGACATTAATGATAAAAGGTCAACAATATGCCACTTATTGGGGCCAAGGTGTTGGCCACTTTGGGATTAACTAATGCATTATGGCACTATGGAGTTATGGGTGATCTGATCACACTTGCCACTTCCTCTCTTCCCTTCCTTCTCTGAGTTTTCAGAGCTTAGAGCTCAGCCTTGAGAGCTTGAGAGAAAAATCACATACACACACTCTTGTTTGAGAAACAAGAGAAACACCACACAAAGCTCCCGGTTTCTGCTGCTAGCACCCAGTCCGGGAGTGTTCGGAAGTTGGATCGTGAGACGACTCCACCTTAATCACAGTTCGTGTGGATACCGTAGAGGGGCGAGGCTTTTGTCTAGCTCTAGCTGATTCTGTTCTACAGTTGGGTGAAAGACCTCAACCGAACATGGTATGTAAATTTTGTTATACGGTTTATGCATGTTTCACTTGGTTCTTGGTTATGTTTCCTTGCTTCCGCTGTGCATTTGATGTTGTATATGAATGTCATATAGCTTAGGGAAACTTACAGTGGTAGTGGAGCCTCTTGTGAAGCTCTAAACCGTATAGGTGATGCATATATGATATGATCATCTTAGCATGTGTAGGAATCATTTTGTGTATGAGATATGCTGAGTGATTTTGAACATGATGTGTTTGTGTATTGTCAAAAGATATGCTGAGTTTGTTTTGGTGCATGAAGTTAGCCATACAAATATATGCATATGTTTGATATGTTTTAGTAGATGTACATGATATGTTCTATGTGATAAAGCATGGTCATGTCATATTGTCTTCAATTGTGTATATTTGATGCATAAGTTGTTGAGGTTGATTTGTCAAAAGAGTTTTGACAACAAGCACTTGATTGGTATGGGATATCAATCAAGATGTTTATGGCAGTAGGTTGAAGGGTTCGACCAAGAAAAACCTAGTGTCGGTTTGTGTTTCGAACGATTGTCATTCAAGCAAGTTTAGGCCCTAACATCGATGTTGGTGTGACAAACATTGATGTTGGCATGAGGATTTGGCCTTGGCAGAATCTTCATAACATCGATGTTGTGAGACAAACATCGATGTTTTGATGAAGTGTGCCTCGGCCGAATCACAACAACATCGATGTTGTGTGACCAACATCGACGTTCTCATGCAACCACTCAATAACATCGATGTTTAAGTGTTAAACATCGATGTTATTTGAGCTCGGCCAAATTGGTTTGAGTTCCAGAGCTCCAACAATATCGATGTTTGAGTGTCAACATCGATGTTCTTGAGTTCCAGGACCCAAACATCGATGTTTAAATGTTAAACATCGATGTTATAATGCTACTGCCAAGATATTGAACTTTCAAGTACTCAAAACATCGATGTTTTAATGTCCAACATCGATGTTTTTGAGCTACTGCCAAATGGTTTGAAGTTCAGCTACTCCAAACATC
>JAKUCV010001967.1:0-95789 GCA_028386065.3 Turnera subulata | reverse complement strand
AGTAATTATTCTATTATTCCCCTGTATTTCTGCTAATTAACTACTTGTTAATTTGCATTGACTGGAATTAGGTTCAAGGGATTGCCTTGTTATATGGTATGGGTGCTTATATAACTTGAAAGCACTCGATTCTTAAGCAAGCAAGCAAACATTTCTTAAGGCTTAATTTTGTGACAAATGTCTGTTCTTTCTCACATTTATGGCTGTGCATTTCTTTGGTAAGGTTGTGGTTGGTGGTGGGGATTGTTATATATATTTTTATGTCCTCGAGCATACGTTTCTGATGATGAATGGTTTAATGCTCATTTCTGAACGGCACTTGTATATTTGAAGCAGGTTCTTTTTTGTTTCAAGGTTTGGTATAACCATATTAATACTTAGTTTGTTACTTGTTTCAAGGTTTTGCCACACTGAAAGACCCAGCTACACCAAGTTTAAGTTTGTGTTGTTAATATTTCTGATGACTGCATATATATATGTTTTCAGCTGGTGGGGCACTTTCTGGAGGAGAAGTGTGTAAATCCTACTTTCATCATTAACCATCCCGAGATTATGAGTCCATTGGCAAAGTGGCATAGAGAAAAGCCGGGCTTGACTGAGCGCTTTGAACTGTTTATCAACAAGCATGAAGTACTAATTATTTGCTTAACTTGAAGATTTATACTTTTGTTGAATATATTCTGTTTGATTTTTGAGCTGCTAGTTACAATTGATGTCCTGCTACTTTCCCAGCTTTGTAATGCATACACGGAATTGAATGATCCGGAGGTACAACGCCAGCGATTTGCTGAACAACTCAAGGTATAGAGTATAGACTGACCACCCAAACCCAATGGCGTTGTTAAATTTGGCTTTCCAGTTTAATTGTTGGAGGCTGTCTGATGATGTGGTGGTGTCTTTGTTTATTAATAATTATAAGGATCGACAATCTGGGGATGATGAAGCAATGGCCTTGGATGAAGACTTTTGTCTAGCGCTTGGGCATGGGTTGCCTCCAACAGGTGGCTGGGGAATGGGTATTGATCGACTGGTTATGTTGTTGACTGATTCCCAGAATATCAAGGTTTGTATCTATCTATCTCACTGTTGCCCTTTACTAGTATTGCCCTTTATGTCTGTGTGGGCTCCAAATTTGTTGTTTATGTAATGTAAACTCATGATAATGAATATAATATTTCATGTGGGGTGGGGGGTAACAGGAGGTGATACTCTTCCCAACCATGAAGCCTCGTGATCAACCTGTTGCCACTAATAAAGGTACGCAGTTTCTCATCGTAGCTCATGTTTTTATTCTGGTTCAGTTCATCTTATTGATTCCAATATACTAGTAGTAGGGTAACATAACATAATATGAATGATTAAATTAAAAAATGCTCAGGATTGGAGTTCCAAGTGGCCCCCCCTTACAAGTGTTATGTGGTATTTAATCGTGGAGAAGATGATGGGATTATTTATGACGAATGGGATGAAGTGAAGAGGGCAATCAATGGATCTCCCAACGCATCGTATCAAGGGTACAAAACAGTTGGGGAAGCATTCAATGCGTTCAAGCACCTCATGCCTCCTCCTCATTAGTTTTTTTTTTTTTTTTTCTTTCACTTGGTCTACTTGTTGTCTCATCCATCATACTCCATATTTAAATAATTTGTAAAACTTTGGGAGTATTTATTTGATATTTACACCATTTAGCCTAGTTCAGGGGAAAATAATCATACACAGGAAATACTATACTATTGCACTCAAAACTGGTTGTTGTGGATGGATAGTGGACATGAAACTTGGTCATTAATATGGTCTACAGCCCAACCACTAAAATCCAATGGCCCTCCCTGTTTGAGGCCCTGCCCTTGTCTGTCTGGTGCCCCACATCTGTACTTCTAGTTCCAAGAGAAACCTAGCAACAATGGCCCATTCTTTTGCATCTGTTTAAGAAGGTAAAACATGAAGTGTAAAGTATTTTGGCATGAGTAAGTTAGTGAAAAAGAAGGTAAAAACATGAAGTTTGGGGATGAATGATTCTTGATATGTGTGGTTATGGGCACAGCGAATCTGCTGCTGTGTCATATATATAATATATGTGTGTGTGATTCTGATCTGGAGAAATAAAGAAAAAAAAAAGAATGAAAACATTTATGGGGACATTTAAAAAATAATTAATTAATAGAGTGTGTGTCACTATTCGGGTTGTGGTCAGAATTAAATGGGCGCTCCCTACCATACCGAGGTAGATCATAAGAAAGATGGATGGATAGATAGATAGATAGGACTTAGGAGGTGATTCAAAGCAGAACCCCAACCAAGCAAGCAACCAAATCTATAGAGTGTATATTTTTTGGGCGTAGAATGTGGAAAGTTAAAAACCAACTACTCCTAACAAATCTTTAGATCCACCAAGAAGACATAACAAAGAGTAAGAGTAGACTCATATACATTCCTAAGCTACTGCTTGTGTGCTTTAAAGTTAAAGTAATTAGCACTTCAACTACCGGTGTAATATGTTAGTTGTTGATTCAAACCCAAACTTAAGCTTTAAAAGCACATGGTTATCGACTTTAAAAAAGAAGAAGAAAAAAAGCTCTCGAAACGATTTTTATGTTCTTTAATATTGTAGGATGTCAAATTTTCTTCCCTAAGATTAGATTATTATAATGTTATGAAATCAAACCAATTCAATTCATAATGAAAGGCATGAGGTTTATTTATTATTTTTGTATATGCAAATCGGTATATTGTTTAGGAAAGGCGTCCTAATGAACCTTGGAGAGAAGATGTAGAATAGCAAGTTCTTATTATCCCATGACTGAATCATAAAGAGTGTGGTTTTTTATGCTATAAAGAGAGTGGTTTGTTTCTTTAATTTGCATATTATGAATTTTTCAGATTTTCACTTCAATTCTTCATTTCATTTTGTATGAATTGAAGGCTCCAAAAATAATGTACCGTCTATACTGTGCTTATATTGCCGCTATATTATTGGGTCGGCCGGACAATGGTTCTGGTCATGGATCCGACAAAATCCTCATCACATAAGATATCACAATACGGTTTAATCTACAGTTTGACCCCGACCGACCCTGATTAATCATTTAAGATATTACAATACGTTTTATCATATGTCAGCAAAATCGTAAAAATATGGGAAGTTCATAAGAACTTAAAGAGTGGATACATTATAATATGAATTCGACCCACTAAAATGCACACGTACGAAATAGAATTTTATAAGGTTATAGACTGCAGATACATTAAAAAAAATTCTTCTAATCCCTATATTGTTCATATCTTGTTTTTATCCAAAAGTTTTTAGGTGTTGTGAATAACCGAGTAGAATACAGAGCTTCAGTTGGTTTCTCACCATTTCTTTAGAGTTTTTATGTTAGGAACTGGAGCTGTTTGGCTCTTAGTGCCACACGTTAGATAGTTTTTTGTTGATAATTTTCTTTTTATATTTTTATCGTAGCCTTTGATTGGTTGGATGGTTATAATTTAAATTACAGTTGACTTCCAATATGATGCAACCACAATACCATCAAAAGCGGCCATGGGGTTTTATATTAACTAGTGTTATTGAAATTGATCCTAATCTGTTTTGAATGTTTTCAAACTTACTCAACCTTTTCTTCCTAATTAGGGATTCTGCTTGGCTAAGGCCATGGAGAAGAACAAGATGCCTAAAAAGATAAGGTCATAACAACTAGTATTTACCCCGATAAATCCCACATCAAGGATCGAAAGGAAGAAGTTTTTTTTTTTTTGTGATTGCATGGATTGTAATCGTGAATATAATGTTTTTGTTGACTAATAATGTTGTCGTTGTTTCAGGGCACAAAGCGCATGACCATGACACTATTATACTGTGATAATACGGTATAAATGGAATTAATTTTGGTTTTCATAGCTTCATTACTTATTTATTTAAGCATTGTTGATTTGCAGCCAAAAAATTATGAGGCTCCATCCTTCAGTCCCTGCAGGAATCTGAACTATGGGCTATTGATCAAGGATTAGAATTTGCTATCAAGAAAGGTTATAAGCGGATTGTCTTGGAGTGTGATTGCCAATCAGTGGTGAATGCCATAAAGACTGTAGATACATAAAAAAAAAAACTACCATTTTTTTAGAGTTTTTATGTTAAGAACTAGAACTGTTTGGCTCTTATGCCACAAGTTAGATAGTTTTTGGAGGTAAGAATTATTTGTAATTTTTATTTGAATTGGAGAGAAATGAGGCAGCCCTATTAGAAGTTGGATATCTTACAATGAGCTCTTGATAATTTTACCATTTTTTAGTTGTTATGATTTTAATTCATCATCACATAATTTTCTAATGTTTATTACAACCTTTAGTCATCTCTTCATTAAAATGTGCTTATTTTGTTCCTTTCCCATATGGTTCATATGTGTGTGCGACCTGATCAAATTTGAGATGGAAATAGCTTAATTTGACAATTGATCAAATTTCAGTAATTAGCCCTTGAGGTGTTTAATATGGGCTTGAGGTGCCCGCTTAGTTTGACAATTGATCAAATTTCAGATGAAAGTGGCAATATTGGTAAGGCAAAACAAAAGTAATTAGTAATTAAGATTGTGCAAACTAGTTGATTCAAGTCCAAACTTAAGCTTTGAAGTGACATGGTTATTGATTTTAAAGAGAGAGAGAAAAAAACAACTCTTGGAAACGGTTCTTGAGGTGTTTAATATTGCAGGATGTCAAAGTTTCTTCCCTACGACAAGATTGTTATAATATTACGAAGTCAACTCGATTCAATTTCATGATGGAAGGCATAAGATGTATTTATTGTTATATATAAATCGGGGTATATTGTTCAGGAAAGGCATCGGGAATGAACCTTTTTTTTTTTTTGAGAATCAAATTTCAATTTGTATTCCAAAACTGTAGTTAGGGAGTCCCTAACAATTTGTACACTGTGTGAAGTTATAGGAAAGAGGCTAAGCTCTTATACAAACTCTTATACAACTGCTAAAGAAACTATGTAGGAAAATCAACAAACTTGATACACCAAAAAGAACACAATTGTTGCAGCTCCAGAGAAAGGGAGCGTGGCTTGAGCCGAGTGAGACTACAAAACCTAAGCTTTAAGTCAGCACAGACTGCAGCAACAATATCATCAGGAGGCCTATAGTAATGTGCGAAATGTCGAGCATTCCTTTCACGCCAGATATGAGAGATGTAAGTACACTAGGCTGTTCGCAGGATTAATGCCAGAATAGATTTCTTCTGTAGAAATTTCTTTGCCCAGAGAAATTCAGATTGCCAATTACCAACAAGTTTAGAGATATGACAAAGAGTGAGAAGACGAGACCAGACCTCTTTTGAGTAAGGACACTCAAAGAAGAGATGATCACGAGACTCCTCTCTGTGAGAGCATAGGAGGCAGGAGGTGTCAGAAATAATTCCCCAACTATTTAGCCATTTTCGGGTTGCCAGTCTATCAAGAATAGCCAACCAAGATAGAAAACTATGTTTTGGAATATGTCCCATGGACCGTAACAGCTTATACCAATCAACACGGGGTCTCTTAACCCGGATAAAATTCCAAGCACTCTTGACAGTGAATAATCCCGAAGGGGATAGTGTCTAGTGAATTCTATCAACTTCAGAGGAGGGAATGATAGCATTAATGGCTTCTTGCTCTATTTGGGAGATAAGGGGGAATCGGGAAATAGGCCAGCACCAAGAGTTATAAGAGATGAGGGTGTGCACCTTTGCATGAAGTGGGAGTTTGGTGCTAGGAATCATGGCAGCAGGTATGAGTGAGTTCAAATTACCATGGGGGTGCCAATTGTCCCACCAAATAAAGGTGTTTTTCCCATTGCCAATGGAATGATGGAAAGCAGCAGCAAAGGATGGCCTAAACTTGAGAATTTTCCTTAGGCTCCATGAGCAGGAAGATGGGATTGGAAGACTCCAAAGACTTCTACCTTTCAGAACATAGGCAGAGATCCAGGCAACCCATAAAGAGCCAGCACAGAGTAGCAAATTCCAAAGGTGACGGGCGACACAAGCTTGGTTCCAGTCCTTTAGGTTTTTAAGGCCGAGTCCTCCCTCCTGCTTGGGAAGGGTAATTTCAGGCCATGCAACTTTAGCTTTTCGTGCATTAGAAGAGGTGCCTGACCATAAGAATGAGGCACAGAGCCGATCCACTTCTTTTAGAACCTTTTTGGACAAGATGAATATGCTGGACCAGTAGTTTTGAATACTAAATAGGACTGATATAACCAACTGCAACTTTCCGGCAAAGGAAAGATATCTAGAGCTCCAAGAATTAATGCGAGCTAGTATCTTATCAATAAGTGGCTGGCAATAGGAATATGAAAGTCGGCCAGATATTAGAGGGACACCTAAATATCTGACAGGAAGAGCACCCTCTTTAAAGCCACAAAGTTCTGTGAAGTGCATGATAATAGAATCTGTTACCCCAAAGAAGAAAACCTCACTTTTTGCAGGATTAAATTGCAGTCCTGAGAGGGAATAAAATTCTTGGAGAATATGAGTGATGGCGTGGGCTGCTTGAAGGCTTCCATTAGAAAAGATCATCAAATCATCCGCGAAACATAGATGCGTGAGCTGGACTTGTGAACATTTGGGATGAAAAGGAAGAAATTTATCTCTGGCAGCTTTAATAAGAAGGCAAGATAGTACTTCCATCGAGATGACAAAGAGGTAGGGTGATAACAGGTCACCCTGCCTCATTCCTTTTCCTCCCTTAAAATAGCCACAAAGTGCACCACTAATAGAGATGGAGAACATTGCAGATGAATAGCAAGTTCTGACCCATGCAATAAATCTAGGAGGGAACTTCATAGCTGTAAGAACATTGTGTAGGAAATCCCAGTCAACTAAATCAAATGCCTTCATTAGGTCGATCTTCATAACACATCTACTTGACAAGCCCGGTTTATGATAGTTGTGAACGAGCTCATGAGCTAACAGGATATTGTCGACAATTCGCCTCCCAGGTATGAATGCAGTTTGACTAGGACTAATAAGAGTGGGTAAACATTTTTGGAGCCGATTTGCTAAAATCTTGGCTATGCACTTGTAAAGGGTGGAGCAACAGGCAATGGGCCGGAAATCTATTATCTTCTGCGCATTTGGAACTTTAGGAATAAGGCTCAGAATTGTTGAGTTTATTCCTTTAAGCATTTTTCCAGAGCTGAAAAACTCTTGAATAGATTTGGTGACGTCCGGGCCAACAATGTTCCATGCAGACCTGAAGAATTCTACAGTGAACCCATCTGGACCAGGAGATTTGTTGCTGCCTAATGAAAACATTGCAGTTTTTATTTCAGCTGCAGTAACTTCAGCCGAAAGCATCAAAGAATCAGCTTCAGAAATAGTACGTTGTAGAAGATGCTGGAATAAAGAGGGAGAGCTTGCTTTAACTTCAGGATTTTTCCTGCCAAGAAGCTTGGAATAAAAATCAATAAGGCTGGCTTCAATCTGACAGGAATCAGTCAAGAGTTCACCCTGAGAAGTAATTAGGGTGCGTATAGTATTCCTGGCCTTTCGAACCTTGGCTATATTGTGAAAAAATCGCGTATTTGAATCCCCACAGGACAGCCAAGAGATGCGAGAACGCTGTCGCATTGAGGATTCCTCTGCAGTTTTTAATTCTGAAAGCGAACACAACAGGCCCTGCTCCAATAATAGTAATTCAGGTTGAATATTCCCAGCAAGGAGTTGAGCTTGTGTAGATTTTAACTCCTGCTCAACAAGAGTAATTTTCTTAGTCAATTCACCATAAGCAGTGCGGTGGAATTGTCTAAGGTCAGATTTTAGTAATTTGAGCCGCTGCCAGAGCTGAAACATGGCATAGCCTTCAATAGGTTGTGCCCAGGCAGATGAAACTATGGGGAGGAAATTCGGGTGTGAAGTCCAAAAATTGCAGAACTTGAAAGGCTTTGGCCCGGAAGAAGTAAGAATTCTGCTAGAAAAGGAGATAGAGCAATGATCGGAGACTCCAGGGGGAAGGAATGACACTGAGCTATGAGGATAACTGGTAAACCATTCTGCATTGACAAGAAATCGGTCCGGCTTCCTGAAAATAGGATTAGCAGGCTGGCGATTGTGCCAAGTATATATAGGTCCAGTAAAAGGGTGATCTAACAACCCAAGCATAGTCAAACAACCATTAAATTGAGCAATGTCTGATGACAAATGAGATATAGAGGAGTTAGATTCAGATTCAGAACGAACCACGTTAAAATCTCCAAGTAAGCACCATGGTTGTGCAGCCACTACAGAGGCAAAACTCAGAATACTTGGATAAAGTGTTGAAGATCTTTCTGCTGCAGAATTAGAACCATATATGAAGGATGCAAAACAACTGAACTGCTCAGAAGGGCAGGAAATAGAACAATGCAGAGCTTGAGCATTTGAGGCTAGCACAGACAGAGTTACATTATCAGACCAGAACAACCAGAGACGCCCTAGATGGGCATGAGAATAGTTGTTAGTAAAATTCCACTGAGGGAGAAAAGTTCTTCGTACTGTTGAAACATGATCAGCTTGAATTTTAGTTTCAAGTAAGCAAATGATGTCAGCTGAACTGAAGTGAATAGCCTTAAGGACTTCTTTTTGTTTAGGAGGGTCATTAAGACCCCGGACATTCCAAGCAAATATCTTCATCATGTAGGCAGGGAAATCAGTCTCCGGAAGAGTAACTGGGATAACTTTAGACTTAGCGCCTCTACCACGCTTTGGTTTTGAGTTAGCCTTAGGGCCCTTAACAATTTGCTGAACTACCTCCCGAACAGCAGCAGCAGCAGCTCTGGGTTGCTTTGGAATATTTGCATCATCAGACTGAGATAAAGGGACATTATTCGTCTGACATGAATGAACCTTGAAGAGAATAGAAGAGAAGAGTAGTCCTAGCAGGTTATTATCATTTCCATGAATGAATTTTATGCTGACACGCAGTTAGTAACCGAACGCCACAAATAAATAGAATAAAAGAGATAAAGAGGAAGATAAGGAGGAAAAAAACAAGGGCATGCTAGCAAAATGGTATTAGTAAAGTAATTGGTAGAAAAGAAGCAAAAAAAAAACAAGGAAGGAAAAGTAGAAAAGCACAAAAAGTTTCAGAATCAGCGCCGCGTCTTCTTCTGCACCGCACGCACTTGGCGGACAAAATATATATTTGCTTAACAGTTTAGTTTAAGTTAAACAATAAACACTACTCCTCTCCTCCTCCTAAGCTAAAAACAACAACAACATCAACACATCCAATACAACACAAACCTCAAAAAAAATAAATACAAGGTACTGCTACTACTACTTCTTCTTCTTAATGCTTTTGCTTATTCACTTTAACAAACATACAATACAACACCCCCCCCAAAAAAAAAGAAAAACACACTAACTTACTAGTTAGTTACTGTTGTTCCTTCCTTCTTTCCTTTCTTTCTTTCGTTACTTTTGATGCTTTTGCTTTATTAATTGTTTTGTTTTCTGGCGGGAAGTGGGAGAAGTAGAAGAAGAAGATCATCGTCTTCTTTCTTAATTGGTTATATATATATATATATATGGTCGTGGTTGTTATGGCGCCGCCGTCCCGCGGCGGCTTCAGCACTGTGGCTGCCGCCGCCGCTGACGCTTCTCCTTCCTCTGCTGAATCCAGCTTCCGCGAACTTGATGACGTCTTCTTGCAGGTCATCCACTATACTATTCATTACAGCTCTCTCTATATATATCATCATCTCTTTCTTTTTCTTCTTTTCTTCTTGAAATATTATTCTCTTAATTATTACACACATATATATCAAGAGATGCAGAAATGAAACCCCTTTATTTATGTTCTTCTTCTTCTTCCTTGATATGAAAAGTCAAAGCTTGCCTTGTTTCGGTCCATCTTATGGAATTCTTAAATGTTGAAAAAAAAAAAAAAATAGAAACAGTTTGCGTTGGATGTGAGATATTGGGAACTTGGAAGAGTCCGTTGACTCATAGAAGAGGAAATGTTGTTACTTAATTGTATTTCTCTGTAAATCTATTTATTGATAGTAATCAACGAAGCTTATAAATACTGCAAGTTTTTCCTGTTTCTCTTCTTTTGTTGTCATCTGTGGTCTTGTTGAAACTTGAATTCCATCGGTTCCAGAATTTCACATATTCCCATGGTGCATTAAAAAGATTATAAGAATGTGAACGAAAAGAAGAAAATTTTATCATATACTCAATCCTTCCTTGCAGTATTTTATTAGTTAAAGCTGAAATCTTTTTTTTTTTTTAATCTCATTTCTTTGTGTAATTGTGTCTTCTTCACAGACTCAAACAAAGATATGGCTTGGGGAAGTCCTCCATGTGAGATTTGATGAGCAGCTTCATGTTGCTGACTTACTAGCTGATGGCCAATCGCTGTATGTCCAATTCTTTCCCTCTCCCATAGCTAGGCATAAGGAGATGGTTCATGGTTATCTATCACATTTCATTTTGGCATATCAGAGAGCTGCAAACTGAGGCCTTTCTCTGATGGTAGATCATATTTGTTCCGCTGCTTTTGTTTTATAGATTTGAAGTAGCAAGAGAAATATGGAAAATGCTGTTGAAAAATGGTATGGAGATAAGGTTCCTAGAAGCTTATAAATATGAGCCATTTGCTGATAGAAAGAGGAGCGGGAGGTACATGCCTTATTCTAATGTTGATTCTTTTTTGAAGGTAAGATTCATCATGCTTATCTTCTTTCCTTTTATAGTCTCAATTGCAGCCAATTTGTCTCACTCTTAATCTTACAGTTCATCCTTCTATGCGCTCTTCGCACTTCCACTCTAACACATTGTGACCTGGAAGTTGGATTTTTCTCATACCATTTCTATTTCTACATCATTTTCTTGGTATCTATAAATTCTTAGATGCGCCTACATAAATTACAAAAAGTAAAATTGGATTCTCATTTTAGACATGTAATGAATTTTGAACAAAAATAAATTTGCTTCCATATTGCTTTACTTAATTAGGAGGGAGAGAAATAGATGTTTTTGGTGGAAAGGCTTCTCCTTTTGTAAGTAAAGTGATCATACTTTGAGTTTTACGCGGATGAGATGGACATGGGGCTTGACCCACTCTTTTTTCAGGGATTATAGAACATGCAGATGGATATGTGGGTAATATTATAGTACCTGATTTCCTCCTCATGCATGAAGACTTTTAATACACACAAGCTCTTCTGGGGCTTTAATGTGAACTTTCTTTTATGCTGAAGAAAATGGTTTCAGTACCAATTCTCTTTGTTGACTAAAGAAGAAAAAGGATCCTTTTGTCAAAAAAATAGAAAAAAGGTGTTAATCATCCTCTTGCACGATGGATTGATATCTTGCATTTGCACATGTTCATTCAAATCAACATGTTCTTGTAATTTCTGTGTAATGTTGTTTTCGCTATCTTCTCCAATTGTCTCATTTATGGTGGAACCACCAAGTGTGTCCACATCTATGATGCACCTCAGCATGTCTACCAAAAGTCAATGACATCACAGACACGTGGGTGAATGTTACCTTCATTTTTCTCTTTTTGATCTGTAAAGATTGTTCTTGTATAGTGGCTGGTGTAAAAAGATGCATAATAAATTTGTGGGCTCCTTTTTCTTCTCTTCATGAGAATTCACCATAAGTTTTTTTGCTTGAAACTGTGTAAAACCGACTCGCCCTGTTATAATACTCTTGTATGTTCCCATATTAAGTTTTTACTCTGAATACTTTTGAATTAGGGGCTATTAATTCCAATAATGGGCACATTCGTTTAAGAATTTAGGCACATTCTTCACATTTATTATTGCTCAAGAAGTAGTGGCTGACTGGTAATGGTGGACAATTAGGATATAATTTTCTTTGGTTTTGTGGCTAAATACCCACAACTTTTATCCAGATCACAACCCTTTTATTATTTTGGTTACAAATGTATAATGCTTGGAAAATCTTAATAAGCATCAAATTTCGTTGCAATCTAAAAGTTCATTGCTCTTGTATATGTAGATCTGCAAAATCCTGGAGTTGTCGGGAATAGACCTCTTCTCCCCATCAGATGTAGTTGAGAAAAGAAACACGAGAAAAGTTTGCATGTGCATACGGTCCCTTTCAAAGAAAGCAAGGTCTAGGCATTTAAAAGTAAGACTTCCTTGCACTTATATGCTTCTTGAAGTGGTTGACCTCTCAATAATCAATCTAACAAGTGATAGCGGGAAATTCTTGTGCTAGGTTCCAGATTTTGATATTGTGACTTATACAGTAGCTATGCCTACGGATATGGTTGGAGGTATTCGAAAAAGCTGGGAACTTTCATATTATAGCTCCTCCTGTTCTGCTAGCCATAGTCCATATCGCAGATCAAGAGGTAGACTGAATCAGGTATGAAAGATCCCTTTTCCTTCCAAGAAGAAAGTAAATTCTTATTCCAATAGTTGTCACCTGCTCTGACAGAGTAAGTGATTGAGTTGAGAACATTCGGTGCAAGTCTAATGCCTTGTATTTCCATTGCAGAGACATTCAGATTCACCATCTACACAGAAATACGATTCTGATTCTGATTCTGAAGAATCTGATGAGGCAGAAAGCAACTTCATGCTTCAATCTGATATCTCGAACACTAATTGTTCTTATGATATTTCATCCCACGAGGGATCTAATTTAATGAGTTCTCTGGAAGTATCCTCAGGGTTGAAGGATTATTGTTCCGAGCCATTCTCTTTAAACTTAGGTTACTCAAAACAACATGAAGATCAGCATATAGAGCATCAAGAGGAAGCTGTTTGTTTGAATGGATCGACAGGACCTGTTCATTCGCAGCAATCAGAGTCTGATATTTCATCTTTGCCGTTTATTGATTCAGATATTCAATTAGGTTGTGTGGCTTCTCCGGAAGAACATGGAGTTAGAAATAGTAGTAAAAGTAATCTTGATCCTAGCCTGGAAGATGGTTTGTCAGTTGTAGGGGATTCTGGGGACGGTCAAACCCCAGGAGAAAATGGCTTTGCTGATCAATCAACGGTGTTAGATAGTATTTGTAATGTAGATTATTATGGTGAGAACACTCTTCTGGATAAGGAAGACAGGACTTGTGATTCAGGCACAAAGGCCAGTTCTTGTGCCTCAGTGTCAGCCAGAAGTAATTTTGATGATGAAATTAAAATTGGGTCTTATGGTGTTGATGATGTGGAGGTTTCTTCTATAGCCAGCATTAACTCTGTATCAGATGTAGTGAGGAACTTGGATTTCAATGATCACTTGGAACCAGAAGATGATTTGAAAACTTTGTGGTTGCCAGAATCACCGAATAACATGAAGCTAGACTCCATGAAAGGATCTGCAGCAGGTTCTGAATATCAAGATTCAAGCATATGTGAGGCCCGTAGATCAACAATTGACAATGCAGAAGAATCTCCCGCTGGCAAGAAGATCATGGATAACCTCCCTTCTGCCAACCATTTACTTCCCTCTGCGGTGACACAATGTAATGCCGAATATGTAGACAGTTCTCCTCCACGCGACAATGGCATCTGCAGAACAAAAATGAATTCGAATGTCGTACATGGTCAAGAGAGAGAGTTGCTCACAAATCAATCTTCCTCTCCAAATGAGGTTCGTCAATGGGATCAGAAAGGCAAATGCAAAATTTGTGTAGTTCCAGTTGGAAATGATGGTCATGGATCTTCCTCTCCATCTCTTTCACAGGTAGATTCGTGCAAGGGAACACACCAATCTGCCGAAACTGAAGCTTTGGGATATGCAGCCACCAATGTAAGGCTCGAGTAGCCTTTGTAACTCTATGTTTCTCATGACATTTTGACTCGGACTTGGATTGACTTGAATAAAAATGTTGTCACCCAGGATGTCAGAAAACAACAAAATGCAGGGGATATGCCAAAAGACAACCCAGATAGAAGAAGGGAGGATGATGCAGGTGCTGTTGGAACAACAGAGCAAAAATCTCAGACAAGGCCGATCCTCAAATCTGTTGCAGGGGGGACTGCAGTTGTTGGGGTGCTTTTCCTCTTATTCCAGCTCAGGTTGGTCTTTAGATATACAAGTCTTGTCTTGTCCCAGAAGTTAATGTGTATCTTTGTATCTCATGTTGGTGTTGTATGGCATCATTTATATGTTTTTTTTTTTTTTTTCATTTGGCAATGTCCTCCATGGCAGGAAGAGTGGCAGAGACAAAGCAGGGGAACAAGGCAAGCAATTTAATCATTCTAATCCCACGAGGAAAGAGAAAGGTGGAGAGGTGTCATCAAAGGAGGAGCGAAAGGAAAGCAGAAGGGAAGGAGCATATCCAGCCGAGAAATTGAAGTTTTGAGATTAGGACAAACAAAGACTGAGATTAGATAGATGTACACTGTCTGTCCCAATGTAATATCATGGAAACGTTGTAGTATGCCGAGTACAGTACCATTTATGTATGTCTTGAGCGGGAATTATAGTTAACAAAAAGCAAAATTTTGTTTTTTTTTTTTTTTTTTTTTGGTGATAACAGTGGCCTTAAATGGCCATAATAAGGACACTAGTACCTGACAGTGCGACTCTGGGCAACGCCCAGACAATCATATCTCAAAACCTCCTGAATACAGTGAGGAGGAGCAAAAAATAATTCAGAGTCCAAGGAAAAATTGCAACCTAAATTAGCTAAGACATCCGCACATTTATTAGCTTCCCTATATATGTGAGTTATACTGACACTCCACTCCTTGCTAAGATAATATCCGCAGGTAGCAGCCTACCAAGGACATCCCAATCCCAATCACCACTCGGAGTAACATACTCATGAACCTTTTTGTTGAGTTCCGAGCTGTCCAGCATCACTAGTGCTTGGTTGAGAAGTGAGTGTTCACCCTCCAACCAGTAATCAATCCAAAACTTTACAGAGAAGCCATTACCGATTACCCATTGGATGCCTTCTAGTACCTGTCCCCAAATTTTCTCGATCCCCCTCCATAAGTGGGACTTTCTTCCAGAGGGCTTGATAAACCAGTCATCCCCACTCTTCACGACATATTTTGCTACCAGAACCTGCGCCCATAAGCTGTCAGTTTGATTGATCATACCCCAAGCTAGCTTCATGAGAAAGGCATCATTTAGCTTGTCCATTTGCCGCAGACCTAATCCCCCACTGTTTATTGGACAGCAAAGAGTCTCCCAATTAAGTAGGTGGATCTTCCTCTTTTCAGTACCACTGCCCCAGATGAAATCTCGACAACACCGTTCAATTTCCCTACATACACCCTTTGGAATGCTAGTGGATTGCATGGTATAGATAGGGATGGCCGAGAGCACCGATTTACAAAGTGTGATGCGCCCTGCTAACGAGAGATTATTGGCTTTCCAAGACGCTAATTTCCCCCTAACTTTATCCACAATGTTCCAATATGTTGCATTAGCCACTCTGCCATGAATTATGGGCACGCCCAGGTATCTCCCTAGATCTTTAGTGACAGAAAATCCGCTCATCTCTGCAAGCCGTGCTCCCATATCACGCCCAACACCCTTGGAGAAGAATAATTGGGTTTTAGCTAGGCTCACCTTTTGCCCAGAGGCATCACAAAACAGCTTTAAACAGCGCTTCATAATTGTCATCTGCTGGTCATTAGCTTCCCCAAATAGAATGAGATCATCTGCGAACATGAGGTGAGAGATATCTGGGCCGCTGATTCCAATCTTCAAGGGAGTCCACTTGCCTCTTCGTACCTCGTCTTTGATTAAAAGAGAAAGTCTCTCCAAACAAATCACAAATAAATAGGGAGATAGAGGATCCCCCTGTCGAACACCTCTTGAAGGAGAGAATGGAGCAGTTTCAGCACCATTCCACAGCACCTGTAAAGTAGAGGAAGTCACACATTGCATGATGAGATCTATTAATACCGTAGGGAAGCCAACAATGTGGAGAGATTCAGCTAAAAAGGCCCAACTGAGTCGGTCATATGCCTTCTCCAAATCCACTTTAATTGCCATATACTGTCTTCCTGATGTAGTGCCTTGCATGGAGTGGACTGCCTCCTGTGCCACCACAATATTATCAACAATGTGACGCCCTGGCACAAAACTGCTTTGCTGGTGCCCAATGAGTTTTGGGAGTATGGCTTTAATTCTGCTTACAAGTAGCTTGGCAACAACCTTGTACACTACATTGCAAAGCCCAATGGGTCTGAATTGCGCAATATATTCGGGTTGGTCCACTTTAGGTAGTAGAACTAAGTAAGTTGGATTTTTACCTGTAAAGTTCTCCGTCCCCTCAAATACATTTTTCACAAATTTACAAACATTCGGCCCCACAATGCTCCACTGGTTCTGAAAAAATACAGCTTGGTATCCATCCGGGCCTGGAGCTTTCAAAGCACCGATGTCAAAAATCATCCTCTTAATCTCAGCATCAGTCACTCCTTTACACATCAGCGCCATCTCCCTCTCCTCTAATACCGGAAATTGCACAACATGAATCAACTTAGGTCTATTATGAACCTCTTCAGTGAATAGATGATGATAGTACTGGGTTGCCATGTCATGAAGGGCAGCTTCATCCCAAACCCAATCGCCATCACAGTTGCGTAGGCCCTCAATTCTGTTCCTTTTCCTTCTTATGATTGTGGTCAAGTGAAAGAACCGAGTATTGCGGTCCCCTTGGTTGATCCATGTTGATCTGGATTTCTGGAACCAAAGCATTTCCTCTTGTTGAAGAATGATATTGTACTCTCGAATCACTGCTTGTTCACTCCTTTCTAAGTTGGGGCATCTTGAATGGGTGAGTAATTGTTGGATGCCTTGGAGTCGGGCCAAGCATTCTTTTTTCCTATCAAAAATATTACCGAAGACAGCTTTGTTCCACGACCTCAACTCAGATTGTAATTTCTCCAAGGCCTGATCCACTGAAACATCCGCAATCCACTTATCACGCATCAATGTTTGGAATTGTTCATGCCCCAGCCAAGCTGCTTCGAATCGAAAGGGTCTCCTCTTGGGGAACGGAGAAAAAGAACCTTTTAGTATCAAAAGAATGGGGTGATGATCAGATTTGACCCGGGGAAGATTTCTAAGAGAAGCATCAGGGAATTTCAACTTCCACGATTCATTAACAATAGCTCTGTCCAATCTTTCAAAGATGCGTTGATATCCAGCTCGCTTCGGCCCTCTCCAAGTGAACTTGGGCCCATCCGCATCCATGTTCAACAAGTTACAATCCTCCAACCGCATTTGAAATTTAATACATCTTTGCATATCGGTAGGTCGTCCCCCAATCTTCTCATGGCTGTACAAGAAATCGTTGAAATCCCCCACAACAGCCCAAGGATGGTTTATGCCAGCACTTAATTCCGTGAGCTCCCTCCAGAACAAGTCTTTTAGGGTTTGGTCAGGATTAACATACACCACAGTTAGTAACCACCAGCTATTATATTGACTCCTTACTTTCATGTGCACAAAGTGGGATGAATCTTGCAGCATCTGAACACCAGAAACTTGACCCGGAGCCAAAACCCAGATACCACCCGAAAATCCTTGCGCTTCCACCTTATGAACAAATATTAGACCCATGCTACGGGCCACTCTTTCAGCAGTCACCCCACTAACACGAATTTCAGAGAGAACCACTAAATCTGGACGATGCATCCTCACAATATCCCTTAAGATGCTATGAAGTCGGCTACTTCGAGCACCTCTACAATTCCAATAGATGACTTTATTCATAAGGGAAATAGGAGAGTGTACAACCACATACCAATCCTTATTCCGAAGTACCATGAGGAACATTCTCCTCATCCACAGCATGCATTGCAGCAATAGGCTCTCCCGAAACCCGGGTGCTCAGATGTGAAATACTTTCTGGCAGGTCTTGGGCAGATGTGGTGGAGTCACAAATGCTTGTAGGGAGGCCTGCTGCAGCCTCTCCCCCGCGATCTTTAAAGCATTGGATAGCAACTTGAGGGTCCCATTTGGTAATTGATGCATTGTTCTTGTCAACCGAAGCATCCATCACAATTGCATTCAGTTCCGGGATGCCCGACTGAACTTGTGCCACATTAACAGTGCTAAGGAGTGCAGGAGGAACCGCCTCATCAACAATCATATGACAATTATCTCCCAGAATTTCACCATCCACAATTAGTGGCGCCTTAGAACCCCTTATGACTGATCTGCTACGGCTGCGTCTGCGATATGTTACCTCCTCTCTAGCCTTGTTCTTGTCAACATTAGTGATATCCTTTAATGGTGCTGCCCTTTCAGAATTTCTGCCCTCTCTAGTACTCAAAGAAGACCTTGGCCGCCTCGGAACACGAGCTCCACACCCATTTTGTCTAATCCACCAGTAGTGGGCTCAGTGACCAACACATCAGACCCCATCCCAGACTTCGGTGCAGGCACTACAGCTTCAACTTCCATGGCATTGATATTAGACCCCTGCTGTACCACAGACTTCTGAATTTTTCCATTAATCGGCTTAACAACACCACTACCTTCACCCTTCTCCATTGGAGGTTGCACATCCGTAATGGGTTGTTCATCCATTTCCTGCAGAATGTCGAATCGAGAGCTAGTTGCGGTACCTTTTTTAGCAATTGGATTCCTCCTCCCTCGTCCCTTCTTCTGGACTAGCATCCATTGGCCCCGAGCTTCATACACTTCCGGCCTAACTTTGGGAGCTGCTGCACCTGGTCGGTAGGTAGTGGGGATTGGAGAACCCTTCATGACCGCCTCAGATTCCATGCCTTTATTCGGACAGAGCTCCTCTTTATGTCCATACAACCCGCATTCAAAACACACCAAGTGGAGTCCGTCATACTCGGCACGCCACACTCGCCTCCCCATGCGAAACTTGGCCAGTAGTGGCTTGGTTAGGTCGACCTCAACACAAACCTTGGCAAATTGTCCCCTTTCGGCATTCAAAGTGTTGCGGTCCACCTTGATAGTGCGCCCAATGCGGTTCCCCAACCTCTTTAGGAAGTCAATTTCATAGAACTCCATTGGCAAGTTTGGGAAGTGAACCCAAACAGCCACACTATCAATTGAGGCCTCATAAGGGTCGAAGTAGGGTCTCCAAGGGCGCATGGTAAGGTAATGTTCAGCTACCGTCCAAGGACCACCGTGTAGAGCATTACGGTAGTCCTGTGGACAACCAAATTTCACAATGTAATAATCGTTTCCCAAGTCAGCTAGAGTGAAATTACGAGTGGTACTCCAGATGGTATTCAGTCTATTGAGCAGAAAACGATACCCAATCTTCTTTCCCAGCACTTTAACGATTAAAGCATACCTCCAGTGTTGGTACAACCTTCTTTTCTCCGCCGCTGAGAGGCGAATGGTTGGGCAGTCAGGTTCGTCGGAGTCGGAGTCGGAGTCGGAGAAGACTTCAAAGTCCTCGGTCTCAGTTGAGTCTTCCTCCACTTCCGGTTCCTGCACAGCATGACCCATGAGAAGGTCCTTGTAGGAGGTCTTTCTTCTTGTCCCGTCTGGTTCCTCTCCCGCCACAGGACTGCCGTCCGCAGCTCTCGCAGCGCCGTGGGTCAGGCCCCGGTCTCGCATCCTCGCCTTCTTGCTCGCACGGGTGCGGTCATCTTCATCTCCAGTGGGTTTCGCCGAGCCTTGGGGAGAGGACGCCCCAAGCACAGTGTTTTCAGCCATCTTTTCTCGGTTGTAGTGAGCAATAGAAAGATCAGCCGTGTCAAGGTATGATAAGTAATAAACAAAGCAAAATTTTGTTCACAGATACGCCTAGCCCTTTTTTCTCTTTTTTCTTTTTATATTATTATTATTATTATTATCTATTCTATTACCCTCCTTTTCATTTTTTTTTTCTGTTGATTTATTGTTTTGGATTTGATCAAAATGCCAACAAACGTGAGGTGGTTCTTTGGTTGTGGTTAAATTAAAGGAGGAAGAAAAACTTGGTCTAAAATAAATAATAAAATAGGGAGTTCAAATCAAATATTCGAATTCAACCGGGGGGTTAATTTTGGATGGATAAATAAAAACGACGCCGCATGGGATGAGAACCGAAGTGCATGAAGAGAAGAAATTAATAAAGGGAAAGCTAAAAACAGGAAAGTGGCAGAGAAGAGAGAGAGAGAGCGCGCGCAAACGGCCATATCCACACAACACAAAGAGGATGGGTGTAAGCGCTGCGCTTCTTACACTCACACACACTCCTCCTCACACTTTCCTCTTATCTTCTCCCTCTTCTTCTTCTCCGGCCGCCTCCAAGTCCGCCGTGTCACCGCCACGCCTCCTCCTTCCTCAGCCGAGAAGTACTACCAACAGCAACAGCAATCACAACCACTCTTTCCCTTTAAAACCCCAGCATGACCGAATTGTTCCCCGCTCCAGTGCCGTGCCCGTCTCCGACCTCGACATCGCCGCCGCCGCCGACGCCGGCCAACACCGCCTTTCCAAGGTCCCCCTCCCTCCCCCGCTGCTCCTTTTTTTCTTTTACTTTCTCCCTTTTGTACGAGAGAACGCACGGGCATGGAAATTAATGATTTAATACAATTTAATTGTGCTTATTTAAAAAAAAAAAACCAAAAAAACCAAAAAAAAAGAGCAGGTTCCAATATCGAATATAAGGAATTTCTGCATAATAGCGCACATAGACCATGGGAAATCAACGCTGGCCGATAAATTGCTGGAGACCACGGGCACTGTGCATAAACGTGAAATGAAAGATCAGTTCTTGGATAACATGGACTTGGAGCGTGAACGTGGCATCACCATCAAACTTCAGGTCTTCCTCCTCCTCCTCCTCTCTTCTTCTCCTCCTTTGTTTTTTTTTTTTTTTAAAAAAATCAACAAAAAAAAAAAAGAAAGAAAAGGAACTCTGGTGTGAAGTATATATTCTGTGTGTGTGTGGCAGGCTGCTCGTATGCGTTATGTGTGCCAAAACAAACCTTATTGCCTCAATCTGATTGATACACCTGGCCATGTCGACTTCTCTTATGAGGTCTCTCGTTCTCTTGCTGCTTGTGAGGGTGCTCTCCTTGTTGTTGATGCCTCTCAGGTTCTACACTTCGCTCCCTTTATTCTTCTTCTCTTCTTTTCCCTTACAGCTTCTTGTATTCTGATGATTTCTCTATTTCTCCTCTTCTTTTTCTTCTTTTTAAATTCAATAGGGAGTCGAAGCGCAAACGCTTGCTAATGTTTTCTTGGCTTTGGAAAACGATCTGGAAATCATCCCTGTAAGTAGTGGCCCTTTCTGCTCCGTCTGTCACTGTGCCTTTCCCCTGTCGCTCATCACGCCCTGCTCTTTGCAGTCTCAAGTCTGTTTTCCTTGGCTTTTAAACAATATCTTGTAACTGCTATTGCCTGATAAATAGTATCCCTCCTCCGGCCTGCATTCTCTATTTCTAGAATGTCTTATATACACCATCCTTTGCTCTGGCAGATACTGCCTGCTATTGCATTGTTCACATGGTGTATTGTTGAGTTATAGACACATCCAAGTACTGTATTTAATACTGATACTTTGGCTGTGAGTGAAACTGATTGAGTATGCAATTGGAATAACGTTCTCCTTGATGTCATGTCTTATTTCCATGATAAAGTTGTGCTAGTGTAAGCACTTTGTGTTTTATACCCTAGGTACCTTGTCAGAGTTGCAAAACGTTTTGTATACTAGTATTTTAATGAGATACTTTATGCCTTACAGGTCTTAAACAAAATAGATCTTCCAGGTGCTGAACCAGACCGTGTCAAGCGGGAGATTGAAGAGGTTGGTGCACACAATGGAGGAACTTCATTTGGTTAATGGGTGTGATCCGTATTGGTCCTGGTTGTTTGAAAGCTACTTAAAGTCTTAATTGTTTGATAATTTTTAAATGTACTTGAAGGAAGAAAATAATTGGTATTGTTGTCATTTTTGTCCATGATGAGTTTATTTTATAGATTCCACTTCAAGTTGTCAGTTTTTTACAGTAGCAATGTCCGAGTGAGCAACTTTTATAAGATATTATTCCTTCACACTTGCATGGATACACAAATCTTGTCCCTTCATACTTTGTGATGAAATTTTCCAATGATAAACTGATAGCTGTGTTGAAACTCACAATGATTGACTTTCCTTTCGTAGGTTATTGGTTTAGATTGCAGCAATGCAATTCTCTGCTCGGCAAAGGTTGGTCTCTGATTCTTTTTGTCTATGTCAGCTTATGCAGAATTCCGACATGGTGAAAAGGATTATCTTTTACTTTTAATTTGTTCTGCTAATGTGGTTGTTGTTGCACAGGAGGGGATTGGCATACCTGAAATTTTAAATGCTATTGTAGAACGGGTACCTCCGCCAAGTGATACTGCTGCAATGCCTTTGAGGGCTTTGATATTTGATAGGTGCTATCTATTTGTTCATCTTTATTGGACTTCCCAATCCCTAGTAAAATCATGCTAATGATCATCTAAATCTGCATACTGTGTGCTCAAATTTCCTTCCCTTTGAAACTTCCAACAACCATATATTGGTTTTAATTGTTGAATACTAGTTATGACTATATTGTCAGATATCGTTATTAATTTAATGGAGATACAAGCGGTGAGCTTTTGAGAGCATTAGAAGCTTTTGAGAGCATTAGAAACTTAAGCAGCATGATTCAGAAAGTAATTTGTGACCACATTCTGATCAATATCCATGGCTTTCGTTGTCTAAAGTACTTAATGCTGGAGAGATATTCTACTCTACTTAAGTTTTGACCTTTACTCTCATGCTGCCATTTTTCTGTTATTTGTACTGGAGATATGGCATTTTTCTTGATTGTTTGCTGATAATTATTTCAACTCCTCTGCAGTTACTATGATCCTTACCGCGGAGTAATAGTGTATTTTCGGGTTATAGATGGGAATATAAAGAAAGGTGACAGGATTTATTTTATGGCCAGTGGAAAGGTAATGAAATCAATCAGGCACCTTTTTTCCGGAATATATAAGTTTATCGCCTCATAGTTTTGTTAGCAACACGCAGTATAAGACTTAGACTTTGTTCAGGCAAATGTTAGTTGGCCAGCAGTTGTGGGATAATTTTACTGTTTTTATATGTTAACAAAGGTTTTATACTTATTGATTGATTATTAAAATGACAGGATTTTTTTGCTGATGAAATTGGAGTTTTATCTCCCAATCAGTTGCAAGTGGATGAGCTGTATGCGGGTGAGGTAAAATTATTCTGCTTACTTTTTTGTTTACTGGAGCTGACCTCTGTAAGTGATTCTCTTGGAGGCTGGAGCATTGGAATCGGACCTCGCTTTAAATTGGATAGAAAACACATTTAGAAATCACTTTCTAGTTGCATAGTACCAGATTGGAAAAGGAATTTCTTTAAAAAAAGTGATAGTAAG
Organism: Turnera subulata; assembly: GCA_028386065.3. Lineage (NCBI taxonomy): Eukaryota > Viridiplantae > Streptophyta > Magnoliopsida > Malpighiales > Passifloraceae > Turnera > Turnera subulata. The sequence continues at coordinate 72,477 of JAKUCV010001967.1, read as the reverse complement.
TGGTGAAAGATGACAAGTAATCATGAATAAAAATTGAAGTCATGACTGGTACCCGTAAAGAGAAATGAGGGAGAATTTGTATTTTTTTTTTAAATTAACTTTTCACCAAAAATATATTTTTAGCTTTTGTATATTCTTATGGCATATGTCATTATTAAACTGTTTATTTTTGGTATGCCTTCATTTGAAGTTTAGATGGTAATAAAAGCTTTAGATGAATGAGTGTCATGGCCTATTTCATCTTGTTTTTCTTGGCGTACAGCCTAGTTAATCTTTTGACATAAGTTGTCTCTCATTTGCCTATACTTATCCAGGTTGGTTACCTTGCTGCTTCTATAAAATCTGTAGCCGATGCTAGGGTGGGCGACACTATTACTAGCTTCAGTAGAAAAGCAGAACACTCACTACCTGGATATGAGGAAGCGACTCCAATGGTGTTCTGTGGCCTTTTTCCAATTGAAGCAAACCAGTATTGACATCTAGTCTTGTTCTCATTGATTTTGGAATTAAAGTGAGCAACTTTTTCTCTACTAATGTCTCTGGATTTTCTTATCTTTCTTACTTTTGTTAACAGGTATCAAGAATTACGTGAGGCATTGGAAAAATTACAACTTAATGATGCTGCATTGAAGGTATAAAAAAGATGTATTGAAAGGTCTTTTCTAGTCATAATGACATTATATTTTCACTGGGCAGTCTTAATAAGTCAAAATTTTGACTCATTCACTTATACTGCTGGATGGCTCGGTCATTTTTTTTACAGAATATTTTTTTTTTGTTTTTGCCTGTCTTCATCATTGTTATACTTTGGCATTTGGGGTTAGATTACTGTATCTGTTACTTTTACACATGGGTTGTTCATGCCATGTTTTTCCTGTAGAATCCTCAAGTAATTTATTGTTTTTGGAAGCGGTTTGGAATATTGAAATTAATGCACGATGCACCTTTCCAGTTGCTTCTGACAAAATCTGGGACTTGTTGAGAAGAGGGCAGATTGTATTCAAATAGTAGCATAAGGACCTAGCCATTATGTATGGGAAGTGGTGAAGGAAAATGGGAAGAAGAGAAGGGCATGTGACACTCTTGAGTCCCCTCCAATCCTCTTCCCTTACTCTTTGCAAATTTGTACAACATTGAAGGATCATCCCCTCCATTGTATTTTTGCCATTATGAGATTATCAACAATAAAAATCAATTCCAATGTAGAGTATTGTGGTAAAGGTTATTGGTAGCCTATCTTTTGGTGAACATATGCTCCAAGGTTTTGGAAGCCCGAAATCAAAATGGTGTTCAACTGTGATGATTTAAGATGTCAGGTGATGAAATGTCCTTTCCCATGGAAGATAATGGCAGCGTGTGGTATGGGGTTTGATAGGCTAGCAATACTCCTGGATCTGCGAAATAAATTAGAGGATTTCTAGAAGCTTGCAGAACTTTAGAATCAAAACTTGTAAACGGAGGACCTACTTATGTTCCGCATTCGTTCTTTTTTACTACTTTCCTCTTGCTAGTTCTCTCATTGCATGGTGTCATGTAATAGGTCTGTTCCCTTTTTGGAGTTTTTTATTTTTCAAATAATTAGTTCTACATTGATTAAGATGTACATTAGAATAATTAGTTCTACATTTTTCAAATACTCTACCTGTTCCCATTGTATTTTTGCCATTATGAGATTATCAACAATAAAAATCAATTCCAATGTAGAGTATTGTGGTAAAGGTTATTGGTAGCCTATCTTTTGGTGAACATATGCTCCAAGGTTTTGGAAGCCCGAAATCAAAATGGTGTGCAACTGTGATGATTTAAGATGTCAGGTGATGAAATGTCCTTTCCCATGGAAGATAATGGCAGCGTGTGGTATGGGGTTTGATAGGCTAGCAATACTCCTGGATCTGTGAAATAAATTAGAGGATTTCTAGAAGCTTGCAGACCTTAGAATCAAAACTTGTAAACGGAGGAGCTACTTATGTTCCACATTCGTTCTTTTTTACTACTTTCCTCTTGCTAGTTCTCTCATTGCATGGTGTCATGTAATAGGTCTGTTCCCTTTTTGGAGTTTTTTATTTTTCAAATAATTAGTTCTACATTGATAAAAGAAGTTGTAATAGTCTCTGGTTTGAAGAAATCTTGTTTGTGCTACTGTTGCAGTTTGAGCCTGAATCATCAAGTGCTATGGGTTTCGGATTCAGGTGTGGGTTTTTGGGCCTTCTCCACATGGAAATTGTTCAGGTTTGCTTTATTATGACAATTTTTATGTGCTATTTAATATGTGGAGACTTCAAATGGCTCTGAAGAATCATTCAATTTTCCAGGAAAGGCTTGAGAGGGAATACAATTTGAACTTAATAACTACTGCTCCAAGTGTGGTATACAGAGTGAATTGTGTAAACGGTGATACTGTAATTTCCACTTCATCTCAAACTCAGTTTATTTCTTGTCGCCTGGTTTCACCTGTTTAGTGTCAGCTAAGTGCGTCCAAGTATTTGATAGTTATCTTTTTCATTGTAACTTCAATATTTTGAAGGTCGAGTGCTCAAACCCATCGTTACTCCCTGAGCCTGGAAAAATAGCTTCAATGGAGGAGCCATTTGTAAAGGTTTTCTTTTTCCTTTGACATGGAGTCAACTGTTTTGTTATCTAAATCTTGCTACTATCTATTTTCTGTTGTTAGTATTTTCGTTTTTACTTGAACTGGTATGGCAGATTGAAATGTTTACACCAAAAGACTCTATTGGTGGCCTTATGGAACTGGGTCAAGAAAGAAGAGGAGAGTTCAAAGAACTGAAATTTATCTCGGAGAATAGGGCTTCCATCACATATGATTTACCTCTTGCTGAGGTAACATTTCACAATATATTATATTGTTTTATTATTTTTGTATTATCTGTCTGTGTTTCTCTCTGCTTTTGAAAATATTAATTCTCTGGACAATTTTTCCTTCAAATTATGTTATAAGTTTTTCTTCCTTGGCTCACTTTTCTATCTATTTATTTCACAGATGGTCGGTGATTTCTTTGACCAGCTAAAGTCTAGAAGTAAGGGATATGCAAGCATGGAGTACACTTTTCTGGGGTAAATTCATAAACTACTTGCTTCATAATTAAATCCTATGTGATATTTTAGCTGCTCGTGGACGTGCTTCATTATTAACTCAACAATTGGGACAACTTTAACGATTGATATTGCGAGGTATCTATTGGTGTAGACCCCATCTCAGGGAGGAGAGTTGTAACTTACCTTTTGCTTTGTTTGTTTCATTCACAATCAACCTTTGCAATATATTTTGCTGCACTTTGGGCAGATGATGTACTTGATGATATATGATTTGTTATCTTTCTGATTGGCAGGTATAGGCAAAGTAATTTGATTAAGCTTGACATTCAAATCAATGGTGAGCGTGTTGAGCCATTATCGACCATTGTGCACAGGGATAAGGTGATTGAAGATCATCATTTAATTTAGCGTAGTCTCTTTTATGAGCAAGACTGCATTTGAGTATTTATTATTTAGATGCATATATATATGTGGGCTCATAGTCCGGTTCATACACAACAGGATGTTGGACCAGCATATATTTTGGGACATACTGTACAATTGAGTGATGTTCAGTAAATTGTGAGAAGATTTGCTCTTGCTTTTGAATGATAGGAAACAAATCTGCCTCATCTACCGCAGATGAAAATTGGATGGAGAAAAAGAACTCTCTTACAATAACCACATTCGTAACCCTGGTTCTATCTAATCTTAAACCAATGGAGTCAGCAAAATCTTTCAATATGTGGCAACCAGTTTTTCCTGGCAAGGAACACCTGGAGTAAAGTGTTGAAGTGGAGTCTAGGCACTCTTAATGGTTCTGATTCTTAAATTTAGTATCTATGCCAGATGAAACTGATATTAGTAGTCTGATTGGATGGTGCCGCTAAGATGGAACCTTTCTTTATTTTGGTCTTTACGTTTGTCACAATATTTACGCCAAATGCATTACATCTCAGGCATATCCGGTCGGGAGAGCCTTGACTCAGAAGTTGAAGGAGCTTATACCACGACAAATGTTTAAAGTGCCCATCCAGGTGAGTTTCCTATTATTTTTTAGCAGATTCTGCCACTACAGTTGCCAAAGTTTATCTGCTTCTCAAGTTCTAACTGCATTAATATACATATATATGAATACATACATATACTTTTCTAATTATTTTTTGTGGAAAATAATTCTTACAGAATTCCGTTCATAATAACCTTCTGAATAGAAAGATCGGTGCTTGTTGCATGACTCATAATAATTAAAAAGATTGTAATTCAGGGTGGGAAAAGTGATGAGATATGCGAAATGTTAATGCTCCGTCTTTAGCTTGTGGTTTAAGTGATTATTTTTTTTTTTTCTTTTGGCGTGTGAAAGAGTGGTTGAAGTGATTAAGTCATCGATCTGACAATCAGTTTGTCGCATTTCCATGGCACAGATATTTTGCTTTCTTTTCATGTTAAAATGGAATATGCTTCATGCTTTCCAGTCCCATTATAATTTGGAGTTGTAGCTGGTCAGACTTTCTGATTTGGTTACTCATACGTTTTATGTCTTATGGTGTTTCTTTCATTCTTGAAGTTGACAACAAAAGTTCTTTTGTTTTTTGTTTTTTTTGTCTCTGTTGGGGGCATTGTTGTCGCAGTGTTCTTTGGTGAACATATGAAGGTTTTGAGCCACTCATTTCTTCACTAGAGGTTTTAATGTGTAGAGCTAAAAAGTTATTACTAATTCATGCCTAAAGGTATCCTTATCCCATTACAGGCATGCATAGGGGCAAAAGTCATTGCTAGTGAAGCTATATCAGCAATGAGGAAGGATGTTTTGGCAAAATGCTACGGTAATATACTGTTTGCTAGAATGTTTTCTCCTCTCTGAATATTGAAGGAGCCGATTGATGTTATTTTAGTTTTGGATGCTATTGTGTTTTAGCTTATTTCTTATCCCCTATCTGGTAGCTTCCAGTCGTGCTATGATCCTCCCTTGACTGCTGGCCTTTTTATTTCTGATTCTTCACTAGAAATAGAAAATACTGGAAGCTTGTAAATGGCTTAAATGAAAATATAGTTAAAATTGAAGGCCACTGTTTACATTTTATAGTGTGACCATTTTCTTCTTCTATTCTGTCCATGTAGGTGGGGACATTACAAGAAAAAAGAAATTGCTTAAGAAACAGGTATTGTGATTCTAATTGTTATATACAATAGATTTATATCCGTGATCACGTTCTCTAAACTACAAACTCTTGATCGGTGGTAACTTTTATTAGGATGAGATTATCTACATTTTATCCTCTTCTTTTTTTTCCCTCTCACTTCAAGTTGGCTTATAAACCACCATTAAACATCAGGAAACCGATGCTGACTTTTTTTTGGCTATTTTAAGAACTATGCTGACTCTGTGTGTGTAATGGAAGCCTCTGGTTTTTTGCTGCTTGGATGTAACCATTTCAATTCCTTTTAATAAAATCCGATGACTTGTCAAAAAAAAAAAAAAAAAAAGCATGCTTCCCAGTGTAGACACATGGAGATACTCTTTCTGTGGGTGATGCAAGGTCTGTAGGGTTACAGCCGAGGTGGAAACTTTTGAGTTGTTGAATCTGAGAGCTATGCGACTAGGATTAATCTTAAGAAGCAAGAAAGCTTTTCTCTAAGATAAATAGAAATGACAACCTAGGATGTTATGGCCATGTTTCTACTTTAAATTATTGGTAGACCAAACAAGCAAGCTGATGTCTGGAAGAGTTAATGTGTGATTGAGAACTCTTTACAATAACTATCCATGTTTGTGGATAAACCCGAACAACATGCATTGCCCTTATTCAGATGTGATGTTTTTTGTGTCGTGTAATTTACCACATTTAAATGATCACGTTGACTGATAATAGGTTGAGCTTCGTATGTTTCATCTGTGTTTCTTACCAGGCTGAAGGGAAGAAGAGGATGAAGGCAGTAGGTACGGTTAATGTACCACAGGAAGCATTCATGGCTGTGTTGAAGCTTGAAAAGGAGGTATTATAGATACGGTGTTGTTTGTACATAAATCATAATTTCAAACGTCAGAAAAAACCTACACTTGTTTTCTGCCTGTAACGTTCAATTAATTATTGACTGAAACGTTTATAGTTGTAATGAATGAAGATGTCATTGGTTCTGTTTCAAAATATCCCTCTTGTGCTGCAGTTGACTTGCTTGTTTGATTTGCTGGGTTACCTTGTGAGCTTATTTACTCGTATTCTTGTATCAATGTGCATATACTCTAGGATTCAAGATATTCAACGAGCCAGCTGTTTGAGGCTAGAGATTCCAATTATGTGAATCTGTGATTCCAGAGAGATTCACGAGATTCCCTCCTCCCCAGAGACAGTTGTCACTTTAAAATTGTACCATATGTCAAGTTATCTTATAAGACAAGCTGACCATCTTTATTAGAATCTCCAATATATATATTCCTAGTGGCGACTACTCCAATAAGAGCCTTTCCTTCAGAAAAAAAAAAAAATGAAATTCGACAGTCTGCGAATTGAATCTGTACAAATGTATGAAGCCATATAAAAACTGATGGCATCCGGCCATCTCCATCCAAGGTTTTGGCCTTTTCTTAAATGCAAGAAAGAATTGGTCCATGAGCATGCATCCAGCAACAAAAGAAAGGAACCCTTACTTTGGTCTATTAATTACATCAAATTAACCTGTACATAGAAACCCAAAACTAGCTAGTGCGATCATCGTACGTAGTAACCAGCTGCAGGCCAACCATGAGTGCTGCTCCTCCATTTAACCCTGTGCCGGTGGCATACCAAGGCGGGTCAGCTTCAGTTCCTGATTGGCTAAACAAAGGTGACAACGCATGGCAAATGATCTCAGCCACCCTGGTGGGCCTGCAGAGCGTGCCGGGTCTGGTGATCCTCTATGGCAGCATAGTCAAGAAGAAATGGGCAGTGAATTCTGCTTTCATGGCCTTCTATGCTTTTGCTGCGGTGGTCCTCTGCTGGGTGGTGTGGGCTTACAAGATGTCCTTTGGGGACAAGCTCTTGCCCTTTTGGGGGAAGGCAGGGCCTGCCTTGGGCCAGAAGTTTCTCATCAAACAGGCTGCTCTGCCTGCGACCACCCACTACTACCATGATGGCTCGGTGGAGACGGCTATGGCCACCCCGTTTTATCCCATGGCATCCATGGTTTGGTTCCAGTGCGTGTTTGCTGCCATTACCCTCATCATACTGGCGGGGTCGGTTCTCGGGAGGATGAACATAAGGGCATGGATGGCCTTTGTTCCGCTTTGGCTCACTTTTTCTTACACAGTCGGGGCTTTCAGTCTGTGGGGTGGTGGCTTCTTGTTTCACTGGGGTGTCATGGACTACTCTGGTGGTTATGTCATTCACCTCTCTTCTGGGATTGCCGGCCTCACTGCAGCTTTCTGGGTTTGTTTCCTTGATTAATTTACTCATTAACTTGGATCCTGATGAGAATTTTGTTGGTACAATAGAATCTGCAGCTTCTTTTGTCGTGTTTCTTTTGTCTTTTTCTTAAAGAGTTAAGAACTATACTGTTTGACGTAGTAGACAAGTTAAGTGAAGACAAAAGGGGTTGATCAATACTTGGAAAATTCCTTTTTTGTTCGTTTAACTCTGTTATTTTGTATTCCATATATATATATGTGTTGTGTGTTGTGTGTGGTGATGCAGGTGGGGCCAAGATCAACTAAAGACCGAGAGAGATTTCCTCCGAACAATGTGCTGCTAATGTTAGCAGGGGCAGGGTTGCTGTGGATGGGATGGGCGGGATTCAATGGAGGGGATCCATACACTGCAAACATCGACTCTTCCATGGCAGTCCTCAACACCAATATATGTGCAGCCACTAGCCTTCTGGTTTGGACATGGCTGGATGTTATTTTCTTCAAGAAACCTTCAGTTATTGGGGCTGTGCAGGGAATGATCACTGGCCTTGTTTGCATCACTCCCGGTGCAGGTGATTTATGCATCCTGACTTGATCACTTCATAATTAATTAACCCCTTGTATCACTGTCAACTCTCTTTTTCTCTCGCCTTTTGTTTATTTTCTTTTGACTTCTTCCCATGTTCCCATTTCTTGGAGGATTAATTATTGGTGCTGGAATCTGAATGCCGTTTAGGCCTCAAAGATACCATATTGCTTTGTTTACCAAACCCAAGATACCTTGCTTTTGCTCCTTGCTAATTAAAATTTTAAACTGCTTGACAGAGCTACCGCATACCAGGTTTTAAGGTTGGATCGATGACTAATTGGCCTGTAATTAATTAATTAGCAAGGGCATGCAGACCTCAAGATACAAAAATATTACCACTATAATTGGTTTCAATCGATCACCCTTGGCTAGCTTGCACACGATTGGAACCCGTCCGGGGCAATATATATTATTTAAAGTCCAAATCAAAGACTTTAAAATGAATGTGTCATAATCTGTGGCAGATGAACAAAGAAGCAACTTTTCTGCAGGATTTGCTTTTAATACAAACTTAAAGTATTTGTCAAGTGGCAGTTAATTATGGACAATTACTAATTATGTTTGTTTTTTTTATTTCCTTCAAAATTCCTTTTGTGTATATCCAATTGAATCAATATCTGTTGATTGATATATATACTAGGTTGTAGCTAGCTAGATCTACAATTTACCAAATAGCTAGTACCATAACATCAACTAGATGCATGATTCCGATTCGTGGCACATTCTGCTTATATATATATATACTTATACTTTTGTACGTACGTACGTAGGTCTTGTTCAAGGATGGGCAGCTATAGTGATGGGCATCCTATCCGGTAGCATCCCATGGTTCACAATGATGATTGTGCACAAGAGGTGGACGCTCCTCCAAAAGATTGACGACACACTAGGAGTCTTCCACACCCACGCCGTGGCCGGCCTCCTCGGCGGCACATTAACCGGCCTCTTTGCCGAACCCGAGCTATGCGCCCTCTTCCTCCCCGTCACCAACTCAAGGGGTGCCGTCTACGGCGGTTCTGGCGGCGTCCAGTTCCTCAAGCAACTGGTGGGGGCTGGGTTCATCATCGGATGGAACGTGGTGGTCACATCCATCATCTGCGTGGTGATAGACCGTGTGATCCCGCTGAGGATGCCGGAGGAGGAGCTGCTGATTGGGGATGATGCGGTGCACGGAGAGGAGGCATATGCGCTGTGGGGTGATGGGGAGAAATTTGATTACACAAAGCATGGGTTTGGCTTGTACGAGGATGATACCTTGCATCCTAAGACATCAACTGGTGCTACTCAAGTGGTCTAGCTAGCTACCCCTCCATGGATTGAATAAACTAAAATGTTGCATTCATTTCATTCTAGTTAATTAGCTCTACTTCTTCTGTATAATTAAGTTCACATCTCTTCATATGTAATGCAAGCTAAGCAAAACATCCATCTGATTAGTATAGCATTGATCTGTGCTCCAAATTTAATCTGCTAAAATTTGTGCATATTTTTTTTTATGCTCCAAAGAGGTAGTGCAATCCAACGGCCGGGGTCACACTTCACAGTAACGTCAACGTTATAGATAGGCCCAATCCAAGTCCAAGAGTTCCGTTCCTACAGCCCAAAAGCACCATTGGGTTTCCTTTGCCAAATTTCAAGGGCTACCATCATAATCAGTTGGTACTATTTTTTGCGGATAAGCTGTTACCTAGTCCATTAGCATATAAAACACAATAAATTATCTCAGCGTTTTTTTTTTTTTACCAATTCAAGTTTTTTCTATATTAAAAAAAAAGTCCATTTCGGATCCGTAAAATTTCGGATTTTTTAAGGAAGATTTGGATTGACTTCTAACGTAATTGGGCCCACAAAAGCTAACTGCGTACGGATCATATAGGGACTCTGCGTAATTAGTCAAATTTAATCCATTAAATCAAATAGAGACACTAACAGAGAAACCTAATATGAACTCAACTGTTTTTTTTTTTTCTTTGTCTATCAACATAATCAACTCAAGTAGGGACTTGGTTAAAATAATTTGGAGGCATATAGAAAGACCAAAACTGGGAATAAGTCATAACTTGTTTTTCTTCTTATAAAAAAATTAAAAAAAAAAAAGTCATAAGTAATAACCTTCTCAATCACATTCAGGGGATTCCTGAATCCTGAGTATCAAAAGCTTTTACGTTAGATTTGTTGGCCCAATCCGCCAGTCACTATTGGAGCAGCTTTGGGGCACTCGGCCCATGAAGTTCACCTACAACTACAAGGGTGCCTGAACGACGAGTAGGCAGCTGATGGCATATGTATCCATCCATCAATCAGCTTCACCCAAAAAATCATTCTAGTATAATACTCTATCAGGTGGCTCGGTTATCTTTGATTATTCTAGTCATTATCTATCTAATCACGGGTGTCTATATATATTAGTTCTTTTTTTTTTAGATAGAAAAAATGGACTAGGCATCTTCTACCAAATACTACTACTACTGTTTATTCTCTATTTTTAATAGGTGTTGTGACACACGCAAGGAGAGGACCAGTTCCTAGGCAGCTATCAACAACAACAATTATGATCTCATATTCATTGATCAGAGACTAGCAGCTCCTCCATCCTTTTAGAACCAAAACAAACTCAACCTTTTTTGCTACAAAATTTACACCGGGCTACTTGAATGAAGTCCTGTCCTAAACTGCCTGCTTTGTTATTAACGGGTCTTAAATGGTCCTCTACGACGGATATATATTGATGTTGACTAGACAAGAATTAATCAGATAGCTAGTTTAGTTTCACTTGAAAATGAAGAAACATACAAGTAAAGAAAAGAAGACACACAAATTGGCGTGGCGCGCGATGCAAGCAACTGTCTCAAGCTGGTTTAGGGAACTATTAATTAGGACATCATCATCATATATTAGAATCTGGTTTCAGAAAAAAATAACCCAAAAAAGACACAGACAAAAGATCGGCAGCAGCTCTCCATTTTGATGATGTATATATCTTTTTACATAGATATTGGCCATTGGCATTGCATTTTGCAGTATTATTATTATGCAATATTTTGGCAGCACAAAGACTTTGACCATCTCATTTTGTTTTCTATTTTTGCCCGATTCCACCGAACATAATTTTCTTCTTCTTACCCCCCAACCCCAAGAGGCAAGAGCAATCCCTTTTGATTCTGCTTTGAATCCTTCCCTTAAATACAAAACAACACTCAACCTCTTTGACCACCTCCTCTTCCTCCCCTTCTTTTTCCTCCATCTCTGTATATTCTTCTAAACCTTATAAAAAAAAAAAAAAGAAAAATTGATCACAACATATATCCATGCATGTTGACCAACACCCATCTTCAATATCTCACCCATAAACATCAACATCATCCTCCTGCTGACACTTCCCTTTTCTAAACCATCAAAGCAATTACCAGGGAAAAGGAAAAGAAGTGAAAGAAAGAGAAGGGTATGGGCGGTGGTCGTCCTGTTGCTGCTGCTGCTGCTGGTGGGGGTGATGGTGCCCGGAGAGCCGCTGAGGCTGCTATAGAGGTCATTGGGCTTGGATATGATCTGGTTGTGGATTTGAGGCTCAAGTACTGCAAGAAAATCCCGCCGTCAGCATCAAGAAAACTGGTAGCTATTGATTCTAGTAAAGATGTGCGCGATTTGGTGATCCCTTCTGCTTCTACTGGTGGTGGTAGTAGTAGCAGTAACGACCTCTGCATTCCAAATGTTCCCAAGTCCATCAAATGCGATAAAGGAGAGCGCATCAGGTTCAGCTCTGATGTTCTTTCTTTTCAACAGGTACCTACCCTCTTAACTTTGACTCTTTCTTCTTCTACTACTACTATGCTGCTGCCTTGCTAGCTTCTTGTAATTATTTACTTCAATGAAATACTAATATTTGTTTTGGTTTCACTTGATTCACACGTTTTGCCTTGGCTTTGTAGATGTCAGAGCAATTCAACCAGGAGCTCTCTCTTGCCGGGAAGATTCCAACGGGCCATTTTAATGCAGCATTTGAGCTCTCAGGATCATGGCAGAAGGATGCCGCCAGTACTAAAGCGCTTGCTTTTGATGGTGTGGCCATTACTCTTTACAGTGTTGCTCTGGAAAAGTCTCAGCTAGCGCTATGTGACTATGTCAGAGAAGACGTCCCTTCCTCCTGGGAACCTGATGCATTGGCAAGGTTTATTTTATTCTCAACCTTTATACCTCCACTCCAGCGTGAATGCATCTTAATTAACTAGAATCTATATATATAACAGTGCTATTTTTAGAAAAACGTTGATATCAAAATGATTCCATCTGCCCAGAATTATGGGGTTCATATATATTTTCCTTCTTAACATCCAGGTTTATCGAGAAGTATGGTACTCATGTTATTGTTGGCGTCAAAATGGGGGGAAAGGATACAATCTACGTCAAGCAGCAACATCCTTCTCCTCTCCAACCTGATGATGTGCAGAAAAAATTGAAAGATATGGCAGACAAAATGTTTGTTTATGGAACTGGAGAGCGCATTACGAATTTCAGTGATCGACAAAAGGTTTCAGGACTATCTCTCTGCCTTAGGCTTCTCCTCTTCATCTATTACAACTGAACTTTAAGGAAACAGATGAAATGAATAACATTCATATGTGACTTGGAGACAGATTCATGTATTCATAAGGAGTCTGTTGATATATAAGATCACTAAAGTATTCTTCCCACATTTGTTTCCAGTTCATCAAGGAGCAAGGGGTGGTGTTTGGAGATCAATTCGCATCTAGTTCTTATTCCCAGTCAGAGGTACAAATTTTCAAAATGTTTTGTTTGGGGATCAATTGCTGGCTTCTTCACAAGTCATATGAGCTGACTTTCAGTTTCAGTGACTTGCATCTACTCTCTATCTCTGCTTGCAGGACTTGAAGTTCATCCACAAGCGAAGAGGCGGAATGGCCCACATCAAATCCCACAGTGATTGGTGCCACACTGTTCAGTTTGAACCTGATGTTATCTCAATGTCCTTTGTCCCAATCATCTCGCTGTTGAATGGAATTCATGGAAGTGGATTTTTGACACATGCCATTAATCTCTATCTTCGTTGTAAGCATGAACCATCTTCTTCTCAGTTCTACATTTACTGTCTTTGCCATTGCAATTCTCCTATTTTGATGCAAACTATGGCAAGGCTATATTCTAATGCTCTTTAAAACTCTCTCATCATCTTAAATTGCTTCTCTTCACTGCAGATAAGCCACCACTGCAAGAATTGCATCAGTTTTTGGAATTTCAGCTTCCAAAGCACTGGGCACCAGTATTTGGAGAGCTTCCGCTGGGTCCTGATAGGAAGCCACAGAACAATGCATCTTTGCAGTTCAGCTTTATGGGTCCTAAGCTTTATGTTAACACCATGCCGGTAATATTCTTATGCAATCTGCAACATTCTTTTAGTAGTACTGTCCTGTGTTTAGGTTGCCTTTTTTCACATTCACTGCTGGAAAGGATATCCTCATTTTCACTACACAACAAAACCAGGCCACGAACTTAAGTTTAGTTGAAGTACTTATGTCTCTGTTAAATTGAATTGATAGGTTGATGTGGGGAGGAAGCCAGTTACAGGCCTTCGATTGTACTTGGAAGGGAAGAGAAGCAACTGTTTGGCAATTCACCTACAGCACCTATCCTCTTCCCCAAAGACCTTACAACTAGAAGTTGAAGAAAACGCCAACATCTCCAACCCCTCCTCCGACCGCAGATACTACGAGAAGGTTCAGTGGAAAAGCTTCTCCCACATCTGCACAGCTCCAGTGGAGTCGGATGATGATCTCTCAGTAGTAACCGGGGCTCACTTCGAAGTTGGAGACTCTGGCATGAGAAAAGTGTTATTTCTAAGGCTCCATTTCTCTAAGGTTGTTGGTGGTGCCACTGTTTTGAGGAGGACTGAATGGGATGGTTCCCTAGCCTCCACCCAGAAGTCTGGAATAATCTCTGCATTGATAAGCACTCGTTTTTCCGGTGCTCAGAAACAACCTCCCAAGCAACCTGAGGTGAACATAAACTCTGCAGTGTACCCAGGTGGACCTCCGGTGCCAACACAGACAACTAAGCTCTTAAAGTTTGTGGACACAACAGAGATGACCAGGGGACCTCAGGACACACCTGGACACTGGGTCGTGTCTGGTGCAAAGCTCAATGTTGACAAGGGAAAAATCTCTCTGCGAGTCAAGTATTCTCTCTTCACTTTGATTTTACCCGACGAAGACCCACTAATAGATATCTAAGAGGCTCATATTTTGAATTGAAGTGGGAAGCTGTGGAGGGAGTTTAAGCCAAGGAAAGAACGCAGTGCTGTTAGATTATGAGGCTCTTACAAGCCACTTTGGATTTATTTGTATATGGGATGGTGGTCGAGGTCGAGTGAAGTATTTGCATATAGATTTTTTCTTTTTCTTTTTCTTTTTCATAGCATGCAAATTCTACCAGTTTTTCTTAGATTCTTGTTTTGTTGTTCATTTTATTTTATTTTTTTATTGAAGAATATGAGATTTTTCCTTCTTGCTCTCTGAATGTTTGTACAGTATTTTTGTGAATTCATTCCAGAATTCAAAGCCCAGACACGCTGCTCTCACTAACCTGCCTAGAAATAAACTCACAACTTTGGAGCTCTGATAGTGATTGATGCCCACTAACCCTTTTTCTTTTTTGATACTGGTCGATGAAGGTGGGACTCGAACCCAAACCTCACCCTGCTAACTCTTATTTAATGTGCCTCGCTCAGGAAGTAATCTAATCTAATAAGCGACAGTTTAATTACGAAGGCATCTTTGTTAGAAATGGTGCATCTCCAGGCCTCAGCAAATGGTTTGATTTCCTCAATAAGTCTCAAGCTCATCATACGATAACGATGAATCTTCAGTAGCCAAAATAACAATGTCTGACATCATACTTTCTCGCTGTATTTTGTTCTTTGCCTATAAATTTTACACATACATCCTCTTGTAAGTTGTTCACCGCAGAACCTGGCTTAAAGTATAATAAGCTGTGGAAACTACAAAAAAAAAAAAAAGAAAAGGAATAAAACAACAAAATAACATCCGCTGTGATCCTTTAACGCGTACAAAATGACAAATGATGTTGTAAGATGAAAGGGTCCCAAACATAAAACGAAGAAGTTAATGGAATGATCAAAGCTAAGAAAGGAATGATTAACTTCAGCATTATATAATCAGGTTGGCTAAATTTTCATGACAAGATATAAAGATCATGAAAATTTTGATTAAATGGCCAAACTGCACAGGTAAGATTATCCTCGAAGCTACACATTAAAAAGCAGACGAAGACTTCTCTGAACTGAAATCCCTTCTAGCTACTAATTTGAAAATCGGCAAAGGAAAATATAAACATGAAAATAAGGAGATAGCCTACCACTTTGTGTTTGGGATATGCCAAAGACATAAATAATTTTTTCCTTTTTTTCTTTTTTTTTTTCAGCATCTTAACAGGGTGTAAGAGGTACAAAGAATTTCGTAAACAGAAAAAAGAAAAAATTATCACTTACTATTCACCTGCACAAGCATATACGAGTCTCAAGCTGTTTTGTCCAGACATGACCTCTAATTCAAAACTTTAATGCACTACGAATCTTATATTTACTTGAAATGGTCTTGCTGAAGAAGCGTGATAAAACTAGGGGCTGGTCCATCTTCATCCTTCTGCTTCCAATGTTCCCCATTGCCTTGAATATACCATGATACCTTGGGAGATAATGGAGTATACAGATCTGCAATTTGGGAAATATCAGACAAGGTCTTGCTTTAAAGTTTTTTAAACATCTAGAATACGACTCTAGTAATTGTAAGTGTAGTCCCCATTTTTAGCCTATCAGGGCACATGTAGTCCCACTAGTCATTGGCATTTTGAACAAGGCGAAGGACCCCCTAGTGTCTAACAACTTGAATGCATCCCCTAATTTTCAATAGCCATTCAACACAAACTGTTCGAGTCTATATTAAAACTTCAACTTTGTGTATTAGCATTATGAAAAGGTCTACCCAAACATCTAGAGATCAATATATGGAAAGGTTTGCATATATAGTTTTTTTTTTTTATCAATCATATATAGTATATTACTCTTCTTGTAAAGTACTCTTGAAATGATGCATTAGTTTTAAGTTGTTTTCTGTCTCCTACTATGAGTATGTTATGAGAAGTATTCAATAATTGTTATGGTACAAGTAAATAGGCATGTTTCACCTCAGTAGAATACAAGAAACAGTGAACGCATGGCAAACTCATACTAGAAAAAGCACAAAGATTCAATGTGGTGCTTACATTTGACAAGCGGCGGAGATACATACCTGTTATTGGTGGATCAGGTTCTCTCGTGTTGTGTAACACAGCAGTCCCAGATAATACAGTAACAAACCCGCAGAGCTCTGAGGCTATGCTGCTTGCACTCTGACCCGAATAATCCTGCAAAAGAAAAAAGAGATTTACACTTTGTATCACCCCATAATTCAACCCACAAGCACTGCCACTCCAATCCCCAATCCGCGGAGCATGGTTGTGCGGTAATACCTTAAACATTATTGCGCTGGCAAAGATTGTAAAAGATGTGAACATCGCATAATAGATAGGAGAAACGACAGCAGTGTTAAATGTATCCAACGCCTGCACAGTCATACCAAAGTCATCAAATTAAAGAGCAAATTCAATACTGGTAGAACTACAGTCAAAAAGTAAATGAAATTTTAAAATGAAGGAATACAGTACCAAGACTCAAAATTTATACATCAACCCAAGAATACAGAAACTTTTGCCAACTGAGCCCCCATCCATGAGGGACAAGGAGCCTTCAAAGATGGCTAAAATTCTTTACAAGACCAATTCTAACTGTCAATGATGGGAATGCTCCTGTCATAGTGCATCAAATAACCATGCTAGTGAACCCAGGACGCGACCAACTGTAGGTGTCAAGTCAAGTCTTTTCTATCCCTTCAATAGCATATGTGTCCAAAGTGACATTAAACACAGCGGGCTGTCCTAAGTCAAGGTAGCAGCAAAAGCCGATTCAATTGCAACAAGCGAGTTGACAATGAAAGGCTCATGTAAAAGTAATCAGGAATAATTACGCACTGCTAAGATTTCCTATAAGAGTTACTTTGGAATCAAAAATTGACAACTAAATATTGCAAAGCAACAGTTTCTAATTAACAAAGTTGAAGCATGTGGTATTTATGTGTGGCTTTTGCTGAAACAAATTTCAATAAAGGCTGTAAACCTTACAAGGACAAAGTGAGTTAAAAGGCCCCATATTTTGCAGGCATCAGATAGTGACAGCCTAAGACTCGTGCTAGTTATCACAATAAACCAGTTGGTAGCACAGAAATACACAAGCATCTAAAGATGCTCTTAATATCAGAGCGAATGGCATACTGAGACTGACCATGTTTAGATAATTTAATTGAAGAATGATACAGGTAATTGCGACCATGGCAAATATCCAAGTCTGGAAGTATTTGGCCTGGTTTATGCCGTCCAACGTCAATTTTATGGCAATCCCGATGGCTTTGACACTCATAACCTGCAAAACAGGATAATCCATTATTATCATACAACACCAGACATATCATCATGTTTAAACAAATGAAATGGTAGCCCGGATATATTTTTCTCTTATGGAGCTGCAGATAACTTACAGTCAAAGATCCTATTATGGAGCAAATTCCAATGTAGATCAAGATGTTGGTTTGGCCGAAGCGGGGAGCACAATACAAAATCAGAAACAAGGCCACAGCAACAGCAGAGGCCGTGTATAAAAGAAACGCTGGAGAAGAAAGAATGCAATGCTGATGAGCAAAAAGATAAGTGAAAACCCAATAACAAACATAGGAAAGTAGTAGTAGAAAACCTGGTTGGATGGCCAATCCCCATATTTCTTCAACAGAAGTGAGGGAGCGCTCTTCAGGAGCATGCAACACGATCACAGTTGAACCCACTATGCACAGAAGACAACCCAACATCCCCATCTTCTGCAACTTCTCCTTCAACAAGAAATGAGCTAATACAGCGCTAACCATAATGACACACAATTCGTCAGAGATGGTAATTTAAGGGAGTGGGGTGACCAGTACCACAAAAGATTTAATGAAGATCAATATTACCTAACAATGATGCTTAACGCACCAAGGGGGGTGACAAGAACAGCAGGGGCATAAATGTAGGCAACAAAATTGGAAATTTCCCCAACAATCACTGTCAAGATACCACCAGCAGCAACAAAATAACATGAGCCAATCAAACCGAATTTACTAGAAGAAAAAAGCAATTGGGTGAGCTCATTTTAGAACATATTTGCAATGTCCCACCCAACCCAGGAAAAAGAAAAAAGCTTTTTCTTTTTTTTCAAAAAAAGGAAGAGATGGGTATGTGAGTAATAAAGCTTACTAGTAAGCATGCCAATCCACCAAAGCGGTTCCAACAAGTAACCATATCCTCCAACACCTAATCACAAGCTTGAAGGAATTAGTACTACGAATAATTCTGTTGGTTTATAGAGAGAGAGAGAGAGAGAGAGAGAAAGAGAGAGAGATGGGGGATTACTAGCACGAGGGCCGTTGACTCCGGCACGGCGGAGGCCTTTCTTCTTGATGATGAAGCTGGAGCCGATGAAGGCACTGGACACCATGGCCAGTATGAAGCCAATTAAATTGCTGGAGTACATCTAAGGAGGAGGAGGAGGCACTTGTAATCTTATGGTTTCTACTACCCCTTTTTGTAATCTTAACAATCCTGCTACACATACACACATGCAACAACATAGATAGAATACAATACAGGGAGACAGATAGATAGATGGATATATATTAACACTGAAGAAGAAGAGTGATGAATCCTCTCTCAATTGAAGGGTTTGGTTTGGTTTGGTTAGAAAGTTTTAGAATAGAAGATGGGGAGTGAGGAGTGTGAAGAAGAAGAAGAATGTGAGTGGCGGTTTCATTTCATGCCTTATTTAGGCCTTTTTACTTTAGTTGTTGAATTGAATTGAAATCCCTCTATTGGGTTTGTTTGATTCTGATGATGATTTGTGTTGTGTTGTGAGACACTACTAGACGGAAGAGAGGGACACACAGAGAGAGAGAGAGAGGGAGGGAGAAGAAGATGAAACCCAAAAAAAAGAAAAAAGAAAAAGAAAAGAAAGAAGAGAAAGGTCGATTTTGGGTTACAGGCATTAAGCACAGTACAGGGTGGATGGGTTTTATTTAATTCGTTGCCTCACACACCTCACTCACCTGCCATTCCTCCTCTCCCTCTCCCTCTCCCTCAACCGCGGGTGGGGTGGTCCTCCCCGCCTCCCTCACGTGTCCTCCCCTCTATCGCCAAATTCCATAATCATCCTTAATTGCCTTGATTATGTTATTGTTAGGTATATTAAACCAAATCAACATAATTTATTTCAATATTTGTTGTTGTTGTTGTCATGGTCTGAATTATCTTTGATTAAATATGGCTTTGAAGTTTTTTTTTTTTTAATGAATATGGCTTTGAAGTTTGATTAATCTTCAAAGCCTAATTATAGTATCTGATTATTATGTACCGCTTAAGCGAGGTCTCGGGTTCGAGTCCTCATTGGGAGACTCACCTACCATACCCAGGCGCGTGACGCGGATTGACCAGATTAGTCGGGGCAAAGCTCCGGATGGGAAACCAAAATAAAGTATCTTACAGTTTCATATTTGATTATTAAATATTTACTTGAGTACTATATAATTTTCCAGATTTAGGACTACCTTGTAAAAATAATTTAGCGTAATAATATGTATCTGAAAAAAATAATAATAAAAATAAAATTAATCTCTATCATAATCTTATTCTTAGCCCAAAAAGAAATAAACACAGGTGGATTGTCAAAAAAAAAAAAAAAAGGATGATGGGTTAGTTAGAAGTGTATTTGTATTTCAACAACAGGATACGGACAATAATGATCTGCCAAAAGTAAATCCAGCAAGCATAGCAATTAGCAATAGCATGGCTGGATTCTGTTGTTGAAGGCAAATTTTTAGTGTCCAAAAAAAGTATACCAACCAGGCCTTCTATCTTACGGAAGCCCACCTGGACCTGGCCTCCTCCCTCTCCAATATCAAGCTATAGTATCCTAAATCCCAATCGATGGAGCTTAATTACCCCCCTCCCAGGAAAGATTTGGTGTTTGAATTAACAATCTTTGGACATGTACTGTTGTTAATATAAGACTAGGCCATAGTTTTGTAGTGTAAGGTTGTGTGACGCACCTGCATCCTGAGTTGCAAGCAATATAACCTTCTTGACTTTCCACCGACGGACAAAGTTTGGAGCCAATATTTCCAGTAAGAATATATATTTATGTATTGGGTTGGGGGGATTCCAAATTCCAATCCCCCAGATTATTTATGTACGGACCGATGTCTGTATAGTATATATTAGTTTTTTTTTTTTTTGCCGAGAACATAAAGTATGGTATATATTAACTTTGTTGTTGTATAGTTACTTACTCATCACATGTCGATTGTCGCACCTCATGATCTTAACATTCTTTTTTTTACTCACCCGTCCCTTCATCATATCACAACTTAACTAAGACTTGCATGAACAGTTTTAAGTTTTAACTTTTACCGGCCAAAAAAAAGTTTTTAACTTTTGTTTTTGTATCCTTCCCTTCATGAGTGCTACTTTTCATTCCCCGTTGATCCGAAGACATTGAATTGGAGTCTAAGCGGAATATATAAAAATTACATTCTTGGCACTAATAGCTCTATTTATTAAGGATGAAATGCAATCACCACCATGGAATGCATGAGTTGACAAGTTAAATTGTTAAATTAAAATGTTCAAAACAAATTATTAAATGGTTAAATTGATACTCCATTAAAATTAGAGTGTGCTAAATAAAATTTCACCTAATATAAGCTAAGGGCCTTTTTTTTTTTTTTTCTTTATTAAAAGCCTACCCATTCATGCATGTGTATTAGAATTGATTTGGCTTGATGGATTGAACGAAGGAGAGACCTTGACCTAAAAATCAAACCTGACCCGCCGGCTAATTGCTTTGACCGCAAAACAAAATATTTAAGTTGGCCGTTTCCCACGAAGCCATCCATTCTTTCAAATAAACATTCATGGAATCAACATTCTCTTCCACAAAAACACACTTATTTAAGGGATGGTTTTAGCGATTCAGTGACTTAACAGCAATCATAATCGAGTACTGTTGAAGGGATAAATAAGTAAGCTTGATTTTTCTTTGGCAATGGATCAGGCAGCTCGAACTAAATTAATTTTGGCTAGAACTAAATAAGTATCAATGACTAGCTATATCGCTCATCTACTGGATGGATTTACATTTTTCTTCCATGGAGGAGTTGCCTTTGTTATCTAATAAATCTTAGCTATATGATCTTAGTTTTAGAGAGCAAATGGAGAGGAGCAAGTAAATCGGCGGGAAACAAAAAAACCTTTTTGTCAAAATTAAGAGCTCCAAAATCCAAAAGAAGAGTCGGGGTGGGTTTTCTTATTTACTGTTTTAGTCCTGGCTCTTTCCTCTGGGTTGCCTGTCTCTTTCTTCGCTGCATTGATGAAATTATTTCCTTTTGAATTCAAATCTATTGTCTTCTCCAACCATTATGATTCATAGTGACCAATAAACTAACCCAATGAAACGATTCCTTCCTTTGCTCCCTACATTTTTCAATTCCCCCGATCCTCGCCCCTGTCCTGTAGCTTTGAATAAACCCATTAGCCATCAAACCCTACTGATGCTCCCCTTTCTTTTTTTCTTTAAATAATTCATTCCTTGTTCACCAAACGATACCTCCCCGCATAATAATAATAATAATAATATAAATATAGTTATAAAGAAATGGGTTCTCGATTTTTGTGGACTTTTTCTTCCCCCTCCTTCCTCTGCACTCTGTTGTTCACTTCCCTCTTCTCTTCTTCTTCACTCTCTCCTTTCCCGGTAATCATCAAAAAGAAACTATATAATTTAACCTCCCTTGTCTTTCTTTCTTTTTTTTTTTGTTGGGTGTTGTTGTTGTTAATGGGGGTTTTGCTTTGCGTGTTGCAGCTGTGGTCTGGTGTGGTGTCAAAGTGGTGGTGTTGTTGACCATGGGCGGGCTCTGTTCCAAGAACGTGACCCCCAAACCTAACCCATACGCCAAGGGCCGAGCTGATACTGCTGCTGCTTATTACCACTCTAATGGCAACAACAACAACAACAACTCGGGTAATTATACCACCAAGCCAAGTGTTTCTCCCGCCTCGACCACCACCACTGATGTTGCCATTACTAGTAAGGCCAGGAAGAGCGTGGACAAGCGCTTGCCAGAACCCCCCAGGAGATCGGTGGAGCTACCCTTGTCTTCCTCGTCGTATACCAGTAACGGTAATAATGAGGATTTTTACGACGGAATCCCGCGCTACAGCTCCTTCTTGTCCAGATCAAGTCGCTCCACCCAGGCTGCCGTTGCCAAGGTATTCTTTGTTTTCTTCTCTTTTTGACATATTCAAAATGGTGGTCAAAACACACATTATTAATAGCATTGTCTTTGTCTGCTGAGATTTTTATTGTTAACATTTAATAATACTTGTGGTTAGCATTGATATTTTGGAGATTAATTGGTTATTTTTTAATAATTTGCATCTTGGAGAAAAGGGTTCAATATTTGTTCATTGGCTTATACTGGAGGAAAGGAACCCAGTATCTCGTTGGAGATTCTGGTGGAGCTACCATTGTATAGAGCTCGTGGTAGTAATATAATAGGGAAATTGCCTGCGGTAGTAGGATTCTGTAATTTGATGAGCAGATTCTAATCTTCTTCATCAATCCTTACAAGCTTTGCAGGTTTCAGAGGTGAGTTCCCGACTAGGCAAAGCTGGTACTGTTGGACTGGGGAAAGCAGTGGAGGTTCTGGACACGCTCGGGAGCAGCGTGGCAAATTTGAACCCCAATGCTGGATTTGCTGCCGCCCTCACAACTAAAGGAAATGAGCTTGGAATATTGGCCTTCGAGGTGGCAAACACGGTTGTTAAGGGTTCCAACCTTATGGAATCCCTTTCAAAGAGAAGTATTAGGCATTTGAAAGAGATAGTGCTTCCTTCGGATGGGATCCAAAATCTTATATCGCAAGATATGGATGAGCTCTTGAGGATTGTTGCTTCTGATAAGAGGTTTTAATCACAAGCCAATTCTCATTTCATTTTATTTCATTTATGTTGTCACTTATCCAGTTATTTAGTCTTGAGAGTCTGTTACATTTGCAGGGAAGAGTTGAAAGTATTTTCGAGTGAAGTGGTTCGTTTTGGAAATCGAAGTAAAGATCCTCAATGGCATAACTTGGACCGTTATTTTGACAAGTAATGTTCTGGTTCTTTCCTGGTTTATTGTAAAGAATTAGGTGACATTGCACGCTTTTTACCTTCATTTACTAATCCTAACTATTGTTCTTTTGGATTTTCAGAATAAGCAGGGAAATTTCTCCCAACAGGCAATTAAAGGCAGAGGCTGAATCTGTTATTGATCCTTTAATGACTTTGGTTCAGTATACAGCGGTGAGTATTTTATTTGTTTTACCATTATGCTCTTAAATTGGCCCAAAAAAATTGTTGATGAAACGTCTTACTGAATAGAGAAAGTTCCATAGTCAAGAAGCTCAATGTGCTTTAAAAAATTCGGAAAAGTTAGTTTGGCATTCCATTAACATGAGAGAAACACTGGACTGGAACTAGAAATTGAGGGAAAATCAGGATTTGTATTATGGTAGGCCGACAAAGCTTAAATAGGGATTTTTTTTTTTGCCTTTGAAGAGGGAGCAAATGAATATTCTTGGACTTACAGGAACTGTACCATGAATTGCAAGTGTTAGACAGGATGGAACAGGAGTGTGAGAATAAGCGCCGAGTGAAAGGTAATGCTGTTTCCAATCATAAAGATGACTTGTCCATTTCCTTTCATTGAATACCAATGCAACTTTTCTGCGCCCTTTTGTTTTTTTGAATACTCTGCAGAATTCTGGAAGATTCGAAGGACAAGTTCATGATCTACGAAATATTGAACATTAACCTTTTTTCTTTTCCTCTCCTCAAATTCAGGTGCAACTGCTGGTCTTGCAATCCTAAAAGCAGAACTAAAGAGCCAAACGAAGCTAATAAGGAACCTAAAGAAGAAGTCACTTTGGTCAAGAAGTTTGGAAGAGGTAACATCAATTTACCACTTCTTGTTGCTTTAGATTGGACCCTATCATGCCATATTCTAGTATCCCAATTTTTTGGTTCCCTTTTCCTGTGTCTTCACTCATGAACGTGCCCATGAGGGTATTCCCGATGCTCTTTCTTTTTGCTTTTCTCTACAAAAAGATTTGTGATTTCCTTGTAAATTAGATTCCACAATGTTTTATCATAGGTGATGGAGAAGCTCGTAGATGTTGTGCACTTCTTGCTTCAGGAGATACATGTCACCTTTCCAAGTGCGGGTACGTGTCTGAACTATGATTCAGTTCTTCTGCACATTATATTAAGTTTTGGCATATGCATTTAGTAATTAGTACCTGTGTTCTTTTAATAATAATTTACAGTATCTGGATTTTCTAACGAAATGTATCTTACCATTAAGTTGTTTGTAATGGGAGCATTAGCTTAAGTGGAAAACTGGATAGGAGTTGATGAAGTAGAAATGAAATTCATTTCTTTTAAGCATAGTTGACCATCTAGAAGTTTCAACAAGTATCGATGTTATCCTGCAGATTCTCATGTGGAAGTCCAAGAATCAACAAGCAGCCATATGAAATTAGGACCTGCCGGCCTTTCTTTGCATTATGCAAATGTAGTAATGCAAATAGATACGATTGTGAGTCTCATCTTTATCTCACATGATTTAACCATTTTCATTATTTTCGGCAAATTCTAGTAGTTGATGCTTGTGAACTGATGGAGGTCTAACTTGAAAATGATAAGTACTAGAGGCAAAAAGTTATTTTTGCGGAAACACAATAAAAAAACCCATGGTACTTGCAGCCATAGTTGATATGCATATATTTTATGCTCTTAGGTGGCACGATCAAGTTCCATGCCACCAAATGCACGAGACACACTATACCAGAACTTGCCCCCCAGTGTGAAATCAGCTCTGCGTTTCAAATTACAATCTTTTGACGTAGACGAAGAGGTACAGTATGAATTCGTGTGTGGTTTCTTTTTGTTTTTCCAAGAGCAAGGTAAAATGGTGCTTTCATTTTCAGCCATGTATTGTAGATGTCCTCCTAGTTACTGTAGTTGTTTTTTCAGCTCACCATAAGTGAAATAAAAGAAGAGATGGAGAAGACTTTAGAGTGGCTGGTTCCAGTTGCTACTAACACAGCCAAGTAAGTATCCATCTTCCTCCCTCCCTTTGTTGGCTCCTCTTTGCATAATTTCCATATGTTGATGGCTTGGGTTGTGTTTGGTCTGAAACAGAGCTCACCATGGATTTGGCTGGGTTGGCGAGTGGGCAAATGCCAGGTGAATAGCTTTTCCAAACAGAGTACAAGTGTTTTGAAGGATTCAACCTTTTCTTTTTTCAAATTTGTTTTGCTTTTATGTGGTAAAAGTGATGAGAATATGCTAGAGTAAACAATATTGGTTTTGGTGTATACAGGACTGAGGTAAATTCCAAGCCTACCTCTGCATCAGCAGCAGATATAATTCGGATTGAAACATTCCACCATGCAGACAAGGAAAAAACTGAAGCTTATATTCTGGAGCTACTTTTATGGCTTAATCACCTAGTCAGCATGTGCAAGCCTGGGATTAGGATTGGAGACGTGAAAGTGAAACCCAGCAAGGGCAGGAATGCAGTACCAGTTTCAAAGTCAAACAATCAGCCAAAACAGGAGTGCCACGCCCACAACAATGCAACATCATTGACGACGGAAGAGCAGAAGCTGGTGCATGATTCATGTGAGATAAGACGGGTACGGGGTGATAGTAGGAGCGTGGACTTGGACCAGGCTCAGAAGAGCAGCAGCAGGTTGAGAAAACATGAACGACTGAGTAAGAGCAGCGGGCATGAGGATGGTCTTAGAAAGGAAAACAAGGGGATAGTGGGCAGTATGAAGAGGCTGCCCTCCTCAGTGATTCCCATTATTGCTTTTGGTACAGAAAAGGAGAGAGCACTGGATATTATTGACAGGGTTGACGAATTTAGATAATGTACATAAATTGGTAAATCAGATGGGGTCATGCTTACAGTGTGTGTATATACATATGTTGTAATCTTGAGTTGAAAATGCGGTGCAGTGTATGTGTGTGCATGCATATATCTATATATATACATGAATACATTCTTTTCTTCTGGTGCTGTGATATAGAGGTTAATATATTTGTTTTATCCTTTGGATCGATTCCTCTCCGCATTCCAGTTCAGGAAGAAGATTGTTTTCCTTATCCACGGTTGAGATATGAGAGGCGTTCGCTCACATCTTGGTATTTTTTTGTGATAAGGTGGCTCACTTTTTTTGCTTATCATAATCTATCCAACAGTTTGTTTGGAAATATAGTGGGAAAAGGAAGGGAGGAGAATGGATGGGAAGGGAAGGGATGAGAATGGCGGGGAGGGGAAAATTTTACCATTAACTTGTTTGGATATATTCATTAAAGGGAAGGGAAGGGAATGGTAGGTAATATTTTCAAATTACATAGATATCCTTATTTATAATTTTTTTAAAAAAATATAAGAGGCTAGTCATGAAATTTCAAGTCATCATCTAATTCTAAAATTTCCCTCCCCTCCATTCCCTACTAAATCGGCGGGAGACATTTTAAGGAGAATGGAGGGGAATGAAGGTTAAAAAATTCCTTTTCCCCTCCATTAACTTTCTTTCCCAAACAAGATTAAATTAAAAATTCTCCTCCATTCCCCTCCCTTCCCCTTCATTCCCCATCTACCCAAACAAACTGTAAATTTAATCCGTAAAAATGTTTTAATATTGCGCCCACTACTGTATTGAGCGTACAAGTGGAAGAATCCGCACCAAACCCAAACCTTCAACGCATTACACAAGTTTACTCCTAGTAAGTTGCTTTTGCTTAGGCGTGGAATGTAAGCTGCCAATCCTAATTACAGATTCCCATTTTAACAAATGATTTCTCTTTTAGATTTTTAGTATTTTTCTTTTTCCCCGATAGTCAGAATAAGAACATGGTTAAGTCAAACTAAACATGCTTGGCCATTAAAGAGAGAGAGAGAGAGAGAGTTACAGGTGATGTAGGTAGAGTGAGAGAAAGAGCATTGGTCCATAGTCCATACCATAGAGTTAGAGTCACATCATTTCCTAACCCCGGGGGGTGGACCGTGGACCTACAGGCTACAGCAAAGTTATTACCAACCCAATAAAAAAAATATTGTCAAAATATTACCCTCCAATTCCAATTCCAATTCCAATTCCAATCCCAATCCCACCAAGAGCAGTGGAAAAAATTGGATCTGGGAGGCGAGGGGGTTGGTGGGCTAAGCAGGGGACCCACTACACCTACCCCTGACCCTACTTCTCTCCCGAAAAGCCCAACCCCCCCACCACCTCGTTGCAAGTTCACACGCCACAAGATCCATAAAAACATGGAAACTCTCAGCTTAATCCTGGGTATCAAGTGGAATTCTAAGTTCTAACCCACCATCATAATTATACTAATTATAAATTATTTTGTTTTAATGCTGGTGGGTTTATTTAACAATACAATTAACCATTAACACAAAGACTGCCTGCCTGCCTACTTGCTATAAAAAGGTTGCAGTCGCAAGCTACACTTCATTTTTGCGACTTTGGTGGCTTCTTTGGGTGGGTTTATCATTTGTGCTGTGCCCCTCTTCAGCGTCGGGTGGTCTTGCTTTCCAATTTTCCAGCACCATTTGATTTGTAGTGAGTGTCATTAGTCACCCGCACTAACCCACTTTAAAAAAAAAGAAAAGTGTAGCTCGCAAATCAAATCAACCCACCCAATCCCCCTACACAACTACATTTCTCTCCATCTGTTCGTTCTGTGGATTTTCCTATAACAAAATGTGCTGCTACTAAATAAGCTCTTCCTCCTCTTTAACCGACACTCATTTTTTTTCCCCTATTTTCTTTCTGTTGTTAACGGAACTAGATAAGAAAGATGAAGGTGATAGACAAGATTAGAGCGGCGGGGTTATACCACGGAGGAGGAGGAGGAGGAGGAGAAGGAAGCGCCAATGCGAATGGGGAGCAGCAGGGGAGCGGGAAGGTCCTGTTCTCCTTCGAGTTCTTCCCGCCGAAGACGGAGGACGGCGTCGACAACCTGTTCGAGAGGATGGAGAGGATGGTGGCCCACAACCCGGCCTTCTGCGACATCACCTGGGGCGCCGGGGGATCCACCGCCGACCTCACCCTCGACATTGCCAACAAGATGCAGAACATCGTCTGCGTCGAGACCATGATGCACCTCACCTGCACCAACATGCCCCTCGAGAAGATCGACCACGCCCTCCACACCATCAAATCCAACGGCATCCAGAACGTCCTCGCCCTCCGCGGCGATCCCCCTCACGGCCAGGACAAGTTCGTCCAGGTCGAAGGCGGCTTCGCCTGCGCCCTCGATCTCGTTAGTCCTCCCCTTCCTTTCTTCTCCCTCCCTCAGATCTATCTATCCATCTATCTATCTATCTACCTATCTGTGTGTTTGTCTGTCTTTTTAAAATAATAATATAGAGATCTCTCTCTCACTTCGCTTCGCTTCCATCTCAGGTCAAGCATATCAGATCTCATTATGGTGACTACTTTGGCATCACTGTCGCTGGTTATCCAGGTAACACCGACATCAACCGCTCCCATTTCAAACATTTCAAAACGCTTTTTTAATAATACCAATTAATTAATTATCAAATTCCCTCCCCTCTTGTAATCATCAGAGGCACATCCCGATGCTATTAGCAGTGATGGCGTCGCTACTCCTGAGAATTACGCCAAGGATCTTGCTTATTTGAAGCAGAAGGTTCTGTTCTGTTCTGTTTCTATTACTTACTTCCTACCTTCGTCACACTTTGGTAGTAGCTACCATCGCGGCTTTTTTTACAATGTCGGTGGATCGGAACTTTTGCAGGTGGATGCCGGAGCTGATCTCATCGTCACTCAGCTCTTCTACGACACTGATATTTTCCTCAAGTTCGTCAACGACTGCCGCCAAATCGGGATTAACTGCCCCATTGTTCCTGGGATCATGCCCATCAACAACTACAAGGGCTTCCTGCGTATGACTGGCTTCTGCAAAACTAAGGTTTGCGCCGCCTATTCTTTTGGTTTTGCATCATCATTTTGTGCATGGGGCATGGCATTTACTCACATGTGGTGCCGCGACTATAGATTCCGGCCGAGGTTATGGCTGCATTGGAGCCTATCCAGGACAATGAAGAAGCTGTCAGGGCCTATGGAATTCACCTTGGAACCGAAATGTGCAAGAAGATTCTAGCGCATGGAATCAAGACATTGCATCTATACACCCTCAACATGGAGAAATCGGCAATAGCTATATTGATGGTATTATTTTCACCCGGCCACTGCTTGCTGTTTCCGTCTCGAAAATATGCACAAAATAGTAGTATTGTTTTACATAAAATGCCTAAGATCATGTCCAGTAACAGATTTACCTTGGCAGAATCTCGGTTTGATTGAAGAGTCCAAGGTCACAAGGCCATTGCCGTGGCGACCCCCTACTAACATTAATCGTGTCAAGGAAGATGTCCGCCCAATATTTTGGTATCCAATCCCTCTTAAGTTCTCTGTCTTGAACTAGGATAGTCATTGCACAGGGAGTTTTGGTTACGTATGAATTTGTTTACGAAGAAGTTTGATGTTTATAGCTAATGATTGTAGGGCTAATCGTCCAAAGAGCTACCTCTCAAGGACAATAGGTTGGGACCAGTACCCTCATGGCAGATGGGGTGATTCTCGTAATCCATCCTACGGTGCTCTTACTGACTATCAGGTAAACATGATGAGCTTCTTTTGGCTTGTCCATCTTCTGACAAGCTTAAATATGGCATCATTTTGTATTTTTTGTACTGGCCATACTTGAATACTGGGTTCCAATTTCTATCTTTTTCACTTGTGTTCACTGTGGTTTAGTCTGTTTGCATTATTGAGTACCGCATCTCCTCGGACAATTTACGCAGAAAATTACATGGTGAAGTTATCACATACTCTATAATGCAGAACCACAGGTCATTTGGTCCCCTGCTCTTGTTTCATGAATACAAATTCTGTAGTGATTCTTGAGTAATGTTCAAAATTAAGGGACTTGCCCTCGAGTCTCTTATGACTTAATGCTGTTTATGCTTTTGAGTTCTTCTATTCTGATTGCATTGGAGTCATGTTAGTGGAGCAATACATAGTCATGGTAATGTAGCTGTGTAGTCATGCAAGTTAATGCCATTTCTCAAGAACAGCTATGGGTTTTCTTTTATTTAAGCACCAGCTGAGTAGTGAAAAGTGTTTGGACAGTTTGGCATAGCAAACCTTGCAAGGTGGAAGGTTTTTTATAAAAGCAGCTATCTAATGAAAGAATACGGCTTTCAATTTGCAAACAGAAGTGGATTCTGCTTTATTTTCTCTCAATTAATTTCCCAATGCAGCTGAAAATAAACTAGAGTATATCAGGTTTGGTTCTAGTTTAAGAGATAATGGTTTCTGTAAATAGTAAACATCGTTTTTGAGATAGCTTATCTAATTATTATCTTTCTTGTGATGCGGCACATGCAATGTTTGGGATTATCTGGAATGGTCAAGAATTTATTTTTGCTGTAGAGGTTTTGAAACATTACAAAGACACATCAACGTTTTTTGTTTGCTTTCATTATTAGTGTGTTTATACTGTGATCTGATTCATATTTCTTCTGCACAGTTCATGCGACCCCGGGCACGTGGCAAAAAGCTTCTAGAGGAGTGGGCTGTTCCCCTTAAAACTGTTGAAGATATACATGATGTAAAACTTTTGACTAGAAAATGATTTAGTCTTTCCTTCATTTTTTTTGTCAAAGTCTTTTCTTCATTTAACTTGATCAATATTGCATGCTGAATGAGGCTCGTCTTTTTTCATGATTCTATCAGAAATTCAAGAAATACTGCACAGGGAAATTGAAGAGTAGTCCCTGGTCAGATCTGGATGGGCTTCAGGCAGAGACAAAGATCATTAATGAACAACTAGGCAAGATCAATTTGAAGGGATTCCTCACTATAAACAGTCAGCCAGCAGTCAATGGGGAGAAGTCTGATTCTCCATCTGTTGGTAAGGACTATGTTTGTGTTTAATTTTGGCTTTCATGTTGGTTAGCTCATGCCAAGTTTCCAAAGAAATAACGTGGACAAAATTTGCCATTATCTTACCAATTCTTTTCATGCTTTAATTCTGCTGCCCCTTATAGTTTTTTATGTCCATGTGCCCTGAGGGTTCCATAACTTTCTATTTTGAATTGTTAGTTGGGGATTCTGAGCTAAGAGTTTGACGGTGTTGGATGTATGCTACTCCCTCTGGTGTTTATCATGTTGAAGCTATGAACTCCATGCTTATGCATATGATTAGTTCTAGAGTTTTGGCTTTGGTTTTCATAAGATCCTGTCTTTGCCACCAATATTTGCTTGTTTTAACTTGGTCTGTGAATACTGTTTCACTCTTCAATTGATGCTCATTTTGCATCATTTAGCACGGTTGAAAAACCATGTGAGACAACATCTTTGACCTGTTCTGGATGCGTTTTGTCGTTGTCTGCAGGTTGGGGAGGTCCAGGAGGATATGTTTACCAGAAGGCTTATCTAGAGTTCTTCTGCTCCAAGGAGAAGTTGGATGCTGTTGTTGAGAAATGCAAGTCTAACCCTTTCATAACTTACTTGGCTGTGAACAAAGCAGGGAGTTGGATATCTAATGTTACCCATACTGATGTGAATGCTGTAACCTGGGGAGTCTTCCCAGCAAAGGAGATTATCCAACCAACTGTTGTGGATCCTGCTAGCTTCAATGTGTGGAAGGATGAAGCATTTGAAATCTGGACAAGAGGATGGGCTTCCTTGTATCCAGAGGATGACTCATCCAGAAAATTGCTGGGAGAGGTAAAATTTCTTTCTGGTATTAATCTGTTTTGTCGGTTGCCATGGTGCGCTAATGGCACTTTAAAAAGTAGCTCCAATATATCATTTATAGTCCTAAGTATATTGCATTTTTTTCCTTCAGTAGAATGCAGTGAATACTTACCACTGGGTTTTCATCTTTGCAGGTGCAGAGCAGCTACTACCTGGTCAGCTTGGTAGATAATGACTACGTTCATGGTGATATTTTTTCTGTCTTCGCAGACCTATGAGCCTATGTACTACCCGACTGATTGTCCTCCTCCTCACCTGAAAAAAGAGTCCATCGAGAGCACGAATGATACCTCTATCTAGTATTTTGGATTATATAGCTTTATTCGAACTGGGGCATGTTGCTTTTTAAATTTTTTTCTGCATCATTAATGTAATAAATAATCGTTTCAGTTGAAAAAAAATGGAATGATTATGGTTATTATTTATAGGAACACAACGCAAACAGTTATTGTTGATTGTTTCTGCAATGAAGCATTTATTATGATGAATGTTTTGGTAAGTGAGAAGATAAATTGATTTCTGTTATTGCCAAATTTCTGGGATGAACGAACATTTAGTGAACCTGTGCTGTGGTCTTAACATTGTAGCGATCAGTCGATCACCGAGGCGGTAAGACCCCCTCTACTGTATCCTCTCGAAATAAATACAAAGAGTACATATAGAAAAAACCAACATTCCTTTTTATTCGTTATTTCTATTAAATTTGTAAATTGATTGGAGCTACTTTTTTTTGTTTGTTTGTTTTGTTCAGATAATTACTTCGTATGAAATGACGCTGTCACATTCTTAAAATTGGAAAGCTTAAGACGAGCGAATTTAATAATACAATGAAGCGATAATGAACTAATAAAGTGCCTCCAACTTCAACTTGTAGTGTAACCAAAGTAAATGATTCTATTTTTTTTGGTCGAAACCAGGAAGTATATTAAAAATATACGTGAGCTCATTACATGTTTAGAAGCCGATAGCTCAATTCGATTTCTATAATATACAAGAAAACATGATAACCATAATAGGACACTACATGACAAGGAATCAAAATTCCGAACATATAATAAATTGAAACAGGCTCAGAAATTGGCCGAGGTGGAAACAACCAGGGCCGGGAGTGAAGATCGGTCAATGAGGGTGGGGAGGCACCGTCCGCCGATCCACATCCATACTGGAGCTGGACGCTCCAGGAGAGAAAATCATGCTGTGGCATTCTTCTCCCAGGACCACCGCTGTATGGTTTTGGGGTTTGCGGGGTCGGGGGAGGGGGGCGGATTGGTTGAAATTTGAGGAAACGACTGGATAGACGGCTGAGGCAATAGCTGGAGGTGGGTTAGGGCCAGTGAGAGTCAGGTAAATGATTCTATTTTGGGTTGAAAAAAACGACACTTATAATAATAACAGAAAAATTTTATGCATATTAAATCTTTTCCTTTGCTATGCTCCTTTTTTGTTTTTTTCCTTCTTACAGGAGACTGGGACTCACAATACCACTCGAGCCACTGATACTTTTGCTATCCTCCTTATATTGCGAAACGGAGAAACAGTGTGCTGGCTGGGGCACTTGCCCTGCACAGTGAGTGAATGTAGTAGTTGGGGTTGATTGAGATATAAAATAGGGAAAGAAAGAACAAAAAAGTAGACAAACTTCAAATTCCAAATTGCCTTTGCCAAAACCAGTAGTTGTACTTGTAGTAGTAGTAGTCTAGCACTACATAACCTGAGAACACAAGAAAGGCAAACCAGAAAAAAAAAACAAACAAATAGAGTTGAAAAAAGAAAAAGAAACAAGTGAAATGTCACCATCTCCGAGTATCCTCATCCTCCTCCTCCTCCTCCTGTTCTTCCTCCCTCTCCTCGCCTCCGCTCACTCATCTCCCCCCGCCGTCTGCATCATCGGCAGCGGCATCGCCGGCTCCTCCCTCTCCCACTTCCTCCGCCGCTACTCCTCCCCCTCCTCCTCCTGCGTCCCTCCCCGTATCCTCATCTTCGAGCGCCACCCCGTCGTCGGCGGCCGCATGGCCACCGTAACCATCGGCGGGGAGACGTTCGAGGCCGGCGCGTCCATCCTCCACCCCAAGAACTACCACGCCTCCAACTTCACGCGCCTCCTCAACCTCACCCGGAGAACGCCTCCCAGCTCCGAGAGCTCCCTCTCCCTCGGGATCTGGGACGCCCAGACCAACCGCTTCCTGATCAAGACCTTGGACGTCGACTCCAACCTCCCTTCCTTCGTCCAGAAGATCGTCTCCTTCGCCAATGACTTATACTTGTTTTTCCGCTACGGCCTCTCCCTCCTCAAGATGGAATCCTTCGTCGAGGTAACACACGCAACTGAACAGAGACTGTTTTTCCGTCATTATCTAACCTAACTAACTAACTAACTGTCAATTTTTTAAAATAACAGGCTACTGTGAACAAGTTCCTCAAGTACTACGAGAGCTTGGAGACCAGGCCCGTTTTCGAGACGGTGGAGGAGATGCTTCAGTGGAGCGGTTTGTACAATCTCACAACCCTAACTTTGGAAGAGGAGTTGACTGCTGCCGGATTGTGTCCTTTATTAATCCAGGAACTCGTCACTGTAAGCGAATCATCTCTCCTCTACTGTGTCCTGTTTTGGTTTTAGTGGTGTTTTTTTGAAACGTCCATGCAAATAGTGTAAATTTTATTACTGTGATTCACAATCTTATTGGAATATCTACCAGGTGATTACAAGGATTAATTATGGCCAAAGTGTAAGTATCAGTGGACTTGCTGGAGCAGTTTCCTTGGCGGGATCTGGTGGAGGGTTATGGTCCATTGAAGGGGGAAACTATCAGATGGCCTCTGGACTCATAAATATTTCAGACGTTGAGTTGCACCTCCATGAAGAAATAGCCTCCATCTCTTACCTTGGAGAATATTATGAACTAAACTCCACCAAAGGAGATACTTATGCATGCCAGGTTACTGTGATTGCTTCACCGTTAGACGAATTAAATGTTCAATTCACGCCTCCAATTTCAGTTCCTCCCAGGAAATTGCAGCACACCCATGCTACATTCGTCAGGGGCCTCTTAAATCCTGTGAGTATTTAAGCCATTATGGGTTGATCCTTGGAGACTCTTTATAAATAAGTGTGGCATATAGTTTGTTCACTTTCCTATTTGCCTTCCCTTCATCATACTATGTTTATTAATTTTGATTCTTCATGCTGTGCGAAGGTGTATTTTGGCCTGAAAGGTGTTTCAGAAATTCCAGACCTGGTGGCCACCATAGAGGATCCTGACCTTCCATTCACTTGCATTTCTATTCTCAAGCGTCACAGTGAGTCAGAGATGACTTACAAATTATTCTCTCGTAATGAAATGTCAGATGAATTGCTCGATAGCCTCTTTAGGTAATTTTCCCAACCCTCTAGCACTGATATTCACTTGATTTCTGGCATTCAAGTTTTGAATAACACCCAAGCTTCCCTGCAATTGATATATAGCTGCTCTATTGTCCGCTTCTTTTATAGTTGAATCTATTATTTGCCATCTTAACTTATGACCGTTGTTGAAAAAGAGAAGAAAAAACTAAAGCTGTAACCGTTAAAGAGTCCAATTGTGGTGCTGGACGACGGTATTAACATGCTAAAATAGAATTCTTGATGCGGATATCTTGAAAATTTCACATGCTGATTGTGTTTTTCATTTGCGTTTGGTAGTGTGCGGAAGGAGACCATTCGCATAGACTGGGGTGCTTACCCACATTATGAAGCTCCTGAAGTATTTGCACCCTTCATTTTGGATGGTCGGCATTTGTATTATGTGAACGCTTTTGAGAATGCAGCTAGCACCATGGAGACCAGTGCGGTTGCAGCCGAGAATGTCGCACGACTCATCCTGTCAAGATTTTTTAACAAGTGTCCCTTGAGTTTCTCCGATACCATTAGCTCCGGTTCGGACCCAGAAGTGTTGCTTTCGGATCTGTGATTTACATTTGTGGATCCTGGACACTGATTATGGGGAGCCACCAAAACGAATGTACAGGTACAAGGTAAATGGTGTATACACAATGGACCATGTTCTCCAGAACTAATAAATGGATGATCTTTGTGTGTATTTTCCCTGAGTTTATACTTTTGGTTTTTTTTTTCAAGAAGTAAGTTTCTGTTACTTCAGAAAAGGGTGAGATGAGTTCAACAAATGGCTCCGGAGCAATGTACAAAAGCGAACCGATGACAATGGAAAATGATTTAAGTTTGAGGTTTTTGCTTTTTAGGACCAAGCTTATATGCCTTTCCAGAGATGAAAAGGAGGCCGCAATCGATCAATCTATAATAAGAACAATAATGGCTCTCCACGAAAAAGTTGCTGGACTGATGACAACGGAAAACAGTCCAACAGCAGAGTCGAGACTCGAGACCTCGCTCAAAAGCTGCCCATAGTTCTGGCGGCGGAACCAACAATGTTTTACTTTTCCCTGAAAAATTGTCCGATAAATTTTTGGCCAAGGATAAAAAAAGTTTTACTTTGACCTAAAGGTTGATGAATAAAACTATTCAAAATCAGAATTTTGGATCCAAGCTGGTCTCTAGAATACAAGTGGCAGAGTGGAAGTGTTGTGAACATGAGGTTGCAGATTCTGTATAAACAACCACAAGACGTGCTCTGCGGTATTCGTGCGGTTCAAGCCACAGACACAGGAGCAACAATGGAGGAAATCCAAAGACGCAGGCAGGAGGAGCTACACCTCGTTGATAGTATAAGGCACATGATCAACCTTCTACCATTCCGACCAGTGAATGGATAGAGCAATAGCTATCATAATAACTACCGATAACTTGCATTATATATAGCAGTAAGTGAGTCCATGATGCCATTTTCAGACCACAAAAGCTCCCCACATAACCATCCCGCCCGTAAAACCAAAATGAAAATAGCACCAGTCCCCCGTTCCAGTTCATGAAATTGGAAAGAGAATAAAATCCTAGAGAACTGGAGACGGTCATTCATCAACACTATGAACAAAATGCTAACCCATACGCACTAAACACCTAAGACTCGGAAAGTGCCTTGTCGATTTCTCCCACATTGTCCCGGAGTATGTTCCACTATAAGAAAAGCAAGACAACAGTTAACAAATAGCGGTAGTGATAAATCGAAAAGGGGCTAGGCTACTTGCAACCATTCAAGTGAGTCACCTCCAAGCCATATTGAAAAAGACTTGAGTATCAAATACGTACCTGATCAACACTTAAAGATATACCTGAAACAAAAAATGCAAGCAATTACACTGGTCAGGAATGTAAAAGAAATAGAAGATGCATGCAGAAAAGCAAAAAAAAGAACACCTTAAACCAACTCTTAGCTTTGATCTCTCAACCCCAATGCTAATAGCTCATGGTTGAACATATGAATAAAAGCAGATGATACAACTCGAGCAAAAATCGAAGGAAAGAAACTGTTCCGTAACTAGAAAACATCAAGGCAAGGAACATTGAATATAAGATACCCTACCAACCTATGAAGAATGGTTCACTCTTAGTCAAATAGCAGTTAACCTCGTTGTACAACAATCTCTATCAGTACTGAGTACAATGCTAAAATCTTTAGCCCATATGAACAAACAGATTAGTTGCAACTGTAAAGAAGACAACTACTATAAGGTTTTATCATAATATGTTGTTAAAATTTTAACGCATATGAATAGAGGCTGAGGCAATGCGACATTGAGAAAATGATCAACACAAGGGACCTCTTCAATGTTCACCAGAAGCAAAAGGCTAATGACCACATAAAACATGTCATAACCTGGAAGTGAAGCACAATACTAAAAAGCAAAGCAAGCAGTTCATCCCCCAAAAGAAACAAAAAACCTTTCTTGAGTTTCCATGTTTTAAAAGAAGCAGAAAAGGAAAAAAGAGCTGCCAGGGGAAGGGAAAGGCGCGAAAATTGAATACCGTACCCTTTTTGCCAGGGAGTAGCTTGCCGTCTTTGTTATAGAACTCCCGAATATCAATCCAGACCTTGCCTTGCCAATTCCTCACTGTCACCCTCCGGTTCTTGGAAATCTACACCATTCCCAACAATAACGCAGTAGAATCCTCCTTATTAAACAGAAAGCCAGAAACAAAAACCCTAAAAGAAAAATGAAATGATAGAAAAAATGAGAGATACCCGTAGACTTTTACTTACCTCGCACACGACGATCTCGTCGGCGTCGTCGGAGGAGTCAGTCTTAGAGGCTTTCTTGGGAGGCGCCTGACGCTCCGAGTTGTCGTCGGCCTCCTCGTCTTTCCTCTTCCCTCTCCACGACATCGTTTTCTCTTGCCCTAATTCACCACCACCACACACACACACTGTTCTTATAACACCCTATAAAGCCCTAAACAATTCTCAATTTCAAGTCTTTACTCAGTCCTCTCCTCCGCTTCCACTACTACCCACTAGCCCCCGCTCTTTGTAATTTAATTTTCCTACCCTTTGCTCTTCTTCACTTCTTCTCTTTCTAGTTTACTACATCAAACCAAAAAAAGAAATTAAAAAAAAAAAAAGTTACTACTTTTGAGCTTCTGTGTGATTATAATTGGGCTAACATTTCGGCCCAAGTTCAATTGTTCATCACCAACCCAAAGTAATTGAGTTTCTTAGGTGGCCCATTGTCGTCGTCTTCTTCCTCATTTCCACCTCTATTCTTCTTCCATTTTCGGGGCAAACATTGGAAGACACGAAAAAGCAAATGGAGGGAGGAAACAAGGGGACCTCAAAATTGAAGATCGCAATCATTCACCCAGATCTTGGAATAGGTAAAATTGGAAGTTAAAAGCAATGACCTCTCTTCAGTACGATTCAGTTCATGCTTTTGGATATTGATCGAGATTATTTTATGATCACAATAGGTGGAGCTGAAAGGTTAGTAGTGGACGCAGCAGTGGAGCTAGCTTCCCGTGGCCACAAAGTTCATGTCTTCACTGCTCACCATGACAAAAACCGATGCTTTGAGGAGACAGTTGACGGTGAGTTCCTTTTAATTGTGGTTTAGGGTTTTGGATAAAGAATAATCGCATGCCCTGTTAATCTGAAACCGTTCCAAATACAGGTACTTTCCCGGTAACCGTATATGGGTCTTTCTTGCCCCGCCATATATTCTACCGCTTCCATGCCCTGTGTGCATATCTGCGGTGCATTTTTGTTGCCCTCTCCCTGCTCTTCCTGTGGCCGTCCTTTGATGTCATTCTCGTCGACCAAGTTTCTGTTGTGATCCCACTTCTGAAACTTAAGAGATCAGCCAAGGTAAGGTGCTTCTGTTTAGTTCAAATGGCGTATCGGTTCCTCGATATAAAATGTGTTTCGTTTTGATAGGTAAGTGCTTTGTCTAATCCAGGTTGTATTCTATTGTCATTTCCCGGATTTGTTACTGGCTCAACACACAACTTTTCTTCGGAGGTTGTACCGGAAGCCAATTGACTTGGTTGAAGAAATTACTACTGGTCTGTTCTTTCTTTAAACGTTCTCTATTTTTTCTTGTTAATTCTGTGTCTACGTTTGGTGTATATGAATCCTGTTGCTGTTAATATTTTCTTTGAGTGTTCTAGTAATGTTTATACTTGTTGGAACTGCTCCTGGGGATTGCAGGGATGGCGGATTTGGTACTCGTTAACAGCAAGTTTACTGCTTTGACCTTTGCAAATACATTCAAGCACCTTCATGCTCGAGGAATTCGACCTGCGGTTCTATACCCTGCAGTCAATGTGGATCAATTTGATGAACCTCATTCTTATAAGTAACATAGATGTTTGTATATCTCTTGCATGAGTAAACTCTATTTCATCCATGTTTTGCTTGCAGTTATTCACTCTCTTTTATTTGCTGCACGCTCCATAGGTTGAATTTTCTCTCTATCAATCGCTTTGAAAGGAAAAAGAACATAGGGTTGGCTATTTCTGCTTTCGCCATGCTTCACAACCAGGAGGAACATGCCTCTCACAACCTGTCTGATGCAACATTGACTGTTGCAGGCAAGTGTATCTACTATTTCCTGACCTGTATTCCAGTCTTCTTTACTGTGCTTTTATCAATGACTTTGCAGAATGATTTAGTGAGGCTTCATTGCCTCTATGTGTAAAATTACATGTAATCCTTGTACAGGGGATGGAGTTTTAGTTTCTCTAAACACAACACAAGATTCTTAGAGGATTTTTAACCACTAAACCTATGATTAATTTTTTCCAGAGCATCTAAATAATGAAACTGTCTTTTCAGATGAAACCTATTGTGTATTGACTCGGCTGATATTCGGGGAAAGAGCAAAATGGACTTCTTTGAATAATGTTAAATGCTTGGCTAGCCAATTATCATGACCTGACTGAATTTTGCTCTTTAATTCCTGCTTCAGGTGGTTATGATAAACGTCTCTTGGAGAATGTTGAATACTTGGAGGAACTTAAAAGCTTAGCAGAAAAAGAAGGAATATCTGATCGGGTTAAGTTCATTACGTCTTGCTCGACCGTGGAGAGAAATGCTCTTCTTTCCGAGTGTTTGTGTGTTATTTATACACCAAAGGTGTGAATTGTTGTTCCCGTCTCATGGGATGGACTAATTCTTATGACAAAAAAGAGGGTTTCATTGGACTAATTTTTAATATGAATGCAGGATGAACATTTTGGAATTGTTCCATTGGAGGCAATGGCAGCTCATAAACCTGTCATTGCATGCAATAGTGGGGGACCTGTGGAGTCTGTTAAGAATGGAGTAACAGGATTTTTGTGCGAACCAACCCCTCAGGAATTCTCATCAGCTATGGCTAAACTCATTCGTGATCCCCAGATGGCGAAGGAAATGGGTGAAGAGGCCCGGAGGCATGTCACTGAGTCATTCTCTACAAAGACCTTTGGTCAGCATTTGAATGGGTATCTTGTTAACATTTGTAGTAGTAAGCTGGATTAAGAGCAGTAAAATATTGGAAGGGGAAGTTGAGGACCTTAATTAACATTAATCTTTTGTAGCTTTAGACCTTTAATGTTTCTGTTTGAACGTACTATAATCACTGACATATACTCTTGGGACAAAAAACAGCCAGCAAAAACGACAGGCTAATTATAGATACAAGCATCCCTTTCTTGCTTTGTGGATGATATTGGTGGTGTATGTTGAATTGGTGATTGAATTATGCGATCATTTCTGTGTGTTAAACTTAGTAGCCATGTGATAATGTTACTTACTGCTATGTGAGAGGAGATTTGTCGGTTTCAAATCATTGTTATGACAATTTATATCAGGTACGGAAGAATGTGAAACAGAATAAATCTTGTCACAATTCATCAAATCACATGAAAAATCTTGCTAGAAGAATCCATCAAATCACTGGAAAAGGGCACCGCGATAAATTTAAAAAAGTTAAAAATTTTAATATGCATCTGGATTTTTTTTTGATCAAAGCACACGCCATTACCACAAAACCATGGTGATTTTGGGTAACGCGGAATGCTAAATATACCACACACGCACACAGAAACTGCTCGATGTGGGAATATGCATCTGGATTTGAGGTTGCTCAAATGCATGCGGACTTGTGGTTCATGTAATTGTAGTAGTGCTAAACATATTTCTTTCAAAAATCAATGGAAAAAAAAAAATCTTTAGACAAGGACCGACGATTAGCTGTCTTCCATAAACATAAAATTATGACATCTGTTGACCTTCCCATGTTTGGATATGGACCGATGGATTGGTTG
The DNA here is from genome assembly GCA_028386065.3 of Turnera subulata. Lineage (NCBI taxonomy): Eukaryota > Viridiplantae > Streptophyta > Magnoliopsida > Malpighiales > Passifloraceae > Turnera > Turnera subulata. Next base: position 30,664 of record JAKUCV010001967.1, on the reverse strand, counting down.
TTGCCTTCTCTCCATCAATTCCCATTCCCATTCCCACCACACCACATAGCTTGAGTGAGATTTCAATTTCAAGTATTGAACTATAAGTCATCAACAACAATCACCAAATGGAATGTGCTTCTTCTTAATACGGCTTTGCCTTCAAAAGCTGTATTCATTACGTCTGTCTTATTGTTGAGTTAGCTGTAATATTAATTATGTTCTTCTTTTCTTTTCTTTCCTGGTACGTATGTATTAATTAGAAGTACGTCTTCTTGTTTGAACCCTACAATGATTTTCATTAGGAATACTGGTAGCAAACAAACAAGAGTGGAGCAGTGATGGAGATTAATATGGACAAAAGAGAGCATTGAATTATTCGGAAAACTGGTAAAGGAGACCAATTCCTAAATCAATGCGCGACACAACCGGAAAATTCCATTTGAATAATCAGACAAAAGACAAGAAGAAATGTATCAAACTCACCTTTTTTGTTGGTGTATTAAATTTTTCCTTGGCAATCCTCCTTGGCCTTCCATTCCATTATCTCCTCCTACTACTAGTTTGCTAACCTACATTTTTAATTATACTCATTATAGAAAACCCTTACGTTCTTACTATTAAAAAAATCTCCTCTTGGTGAGACTTATTTTTCTCAAAGATTCTCTTTCTCTCATTGTTTTTTTTTTTTTTTCCTTTGGTGCAAATCATTTTCCAAAATGCTTTTTCTGGTCAGAAGTATAGTATGTGGCTATCTTATTCAACATTTTAATGTGAGAATGTGGGAGTCTTGGGTAAGAAAAAAAAAAGGCAAAAAAGGAATTTAACCCATTTGGTAGAATACACACACACACACACTAGTGTACACCCATCCATCTACACGAGACATTCCTTAGTTCCCTTCACTTCCCTGTCAGATGTCAACAAACTCTTTGCCTGTCAGCATCTTGATTTCCATAATCATTTTTTTTATTTCCTCTTCAGTCCCTACTAATAATACATATTTTTTTTAATATTATTGTACTTGTATACAAGATTGGGGTCTTATTTTTCTAATGTGGTCCTATTCACCCCAATCGTTATTTCCCTCTCAATCCCATCTCAGTCTCATCTTCTATTCTTATGGCTTGAAATGTGGGGGATTTGGTAGGTGGCCCAGATGAAGATGAGCTGTTCATATCTGTTTCTCAAACACAAGAACTCAGGCAGGCTTCTACCTTCTATTCTACAGGATATCCACACCACAACACACACACACACACACACAAAAAATCAATCATCTTCTTCTTATGGCAACTTTTTCAATACATGGATTCTTTCTTCCTTTCTTTTCTTGATAATATTATGCACCTTTTAAAAAGGTTGTTCGTTAGATTAGTTGGGAAGTAAATTGCAAGCCAAGTCAAATACAATTAGGAAAATTATAATAGAAAAAAACACCTAGATTTTTTTCTTTTTCTTTTAAATAAATAAAGAGAATCCATCTTCAGTTAAACAGTAGGATTTGGAGTTTGACTCCTTTTTCTTTTTTGCCTTGTCTGCCTACATTATTGTTTAGCATCTACGTATAGTCACATTTCACCACCACCTAACTTAGAAACAAAAAAAGAAGGAAAGAAAGAGAACTTCATCCCCCTAAAACTAAAACTAAAACACACTGGTTATAACTTGTACCCTGAACATTTTTGTGCTTTGTATTGGTTTCTTTAGCAATGAAGGGCAGGTAGGAGAATGGTGTGGTGGAGTTGGGGATGGACAGGAGGAGTTGGCTTTGGAGGAGGAAGTCCTCTGAGAAGAGTCCTGGAGAAACTGAGAGTTGTGGATCAATCTCTTCTCATTCAGAAAGGTTCTCCGATGATCAGGTATGTATTGGCCTGGAATTTAGCTTTTTGATGATTTCTTACTTTATCTGCTTATGTAAGTTGATGGACCATGGTTATATATGGCTTTGCCTCTTTGGACTGTTTCTTCTTTAGTCCTTGTTTGTCATATACTGCATTTGTTTTTCACAGGAAATGTATCAAATTCTAGTCTTTACTGGGTTTGCAATCCGTTCTCTAGAATTCCATACTACTTATGACTAATCCATCATTGCAGTCCCATTGTGCCTCCATCTTTCTGTCTCTTTCCCTCTTCTAATGCTCAAAATTTGTTCTTTATGCAATTGTAAACGCGTAGCAATCCTAAACGTTTTGTCTCCTGAACCTTTGAAGATGTGAAAATAAGACGCCTTAGTGCCATTAATGGCTTTACTGTATCTGAGATATCCTTGGAGGTCTCAATAGTAACTTGTGGAAGCTTTTTTGTGTTCCTTCTGACCATTGCTTTGGAGATGACTGGTGAATGAATCAGACATTATATGGGAATGGTTATTTGACTGGTGTGTGGTGACCAGATGAATCTAATACGAATCAATAGTTCATTTCTTTGGGGCTTCTTGTTCACAAATGTGTTTGACTGAAAAGATGAGAATCTTACATGTATTAGGTGTGGACTGCATATGCTTGTCTGTCTAAGCATGCACATGAATTCATGCATGATTGAAATTGTATGCATATGTTTTGGGACTTATGTGTGTGCACATGGTGCTTTCTGTCTTTTGTTGATGTGGTGTGAGGAATTCTGATTTTTCCTTTTTTGTTGGCAAAGGCATATCCAGCTCATACTCCTCAATCACCTGAAGTAATATCTAAAGTTTCGCCCACAGAAGATGCTGATGACACCGTGAAGATTTTAAGAGATAAACTATCCGCCGCACTTCTAAACATAAGTGCTAAGGAAGATTTAGCAAGACAACATGCCAAAGTGGCAGAAGAAGCCGTTTTAGGTATTCCTTGTTGTCTTATGCACTGAACTTCATTTTGCTACTGTTTGGTTTTTGGTAGTATCATCAGTGCAAAACTCTGGATTAAAAGGGTTCATTAGGACTTAAAAGTATTTCTGTCATGGGATAATGTGTTAGATAAAACATAATGGAGAAATGGGTGAAGAAAAGTACCAGTTAGCATGCATGGCTCAAGTAGAAGAAATAATTAGAAAGTCTTTGTCTCGCATGCCTTGGGTATCAAACTTCTTGAGGATAAACAATGTGGCAGGAATCTCTATGAGTTCCTTGTAGAGGCCAATGCATTTTTCCCTGAATTTTTTGCACTTTTGGTCCCTTCTCCTTTGCATTGCAAATTAGCTGTCTTCAGAGTGAACATCTATAGAGGTTGGCTTGCATATCTACTGCTGCATCATCCACTTCCATTTTTTATTTAGGAGATTAGCCACAGTATTCATTGAAAATGAGAGCTAGAATTTTCATTGCATATCTACTGCTGCATCATCCACTTCCAATTTTTATTTAGGAGATTAGCCACAATATTCATTGAAAATGAGAGCCAGAATTTTCATTCTTTTCTCCAATTCTAGGATGGGAGAATGCTGAGAGGGAAGTACTGGTTTTAAAGCAACAACTCGAGGATGCTACGAAGAAGAACTCTGCACTCGAAGATAGAGTTGGCCACCTGGATGCAGCTCTAAAGGAATGCATGAGGCAGCTACGACAAGCGAGAGAAGAGCAAGAGCAAAGAATCAATGAAGCGCTTTCCAAGAGAACTTCTGAATGGGAGTCTACGAAGTTGGAGCTTGAGGCTCGCCTTGTTGAGCTCCAGATTCAACTTCAAACTGCTAAAGCTGAAGCTACTTCTTCTGCTGAATCTGATTTTCGGCAAAAGCTAGAGGCTGCTGAGAGAGAGAATTCTTCCCTCAGAAGGAAGCTACTTTCTCATGCTGAGGAGCTTGAACTTAGCATTTTGGAGAGGGACTTAAGCACGCAATCAGCTGAAATGGCCAGCAAATTGCATTTGGAAAACATAAAGAAAGTCACTAAGCTTGAAGCTGAATGCCGCAGGCTAAAAGCAATGGCTCGTAAAGTATCCCCTGCCACTGACCATAAATCCCTTGCTGCTTCTTCAATTTGCGTTGAATCTTTCACAGACAGCCAGTCAGACATTGGGGAGAGGCTGCTGGCAGTTGAAAATGATGCACACAAGACAATTAGTTCTGAGATGAATGAGCCCAGTTGTTCCGGCTCATTGGCACCTGTTTTGATCTCAGAAGTTGACCAGCTTAAGAATCAGAAGGTTATTGGAAGAAATATGATGGTCCCATCTGTAGAAATAAATCTCATGGATGATTTTCTGGAAATGGAAAGACTTGCAGCTTTGCCTGATGCAGAAAGTGCAAATTCACACCTTCAGTCAGGACTTCTATCAGATGAAGCCAATAGTCGTGAGAGCCAATGGAAAGCCGAGCTTCAATTAATGATTCATAGGACAGCTGAGCTGGAGGAGAAGATTGATAAGATAGAAGAAGAAAAGATGAAATCAGAAGTGATGTTGACAGAGTGCCAGAAGCAGGTTGAGATCTTGCAGCGTCAGCTGAAGGAGACAGATGCACAATTGTTAGAGCAGAAAGCTCAGTTAGATCTTGCAAATGAATCAAATCAAGCAAGAACCGAAGAGATAAAGCGTATTGCTGAAAAGAAAAATTGGATGGAGTCACAGCTCAAAATTGCTGAAGCTGAGATCAAGAACTTGCTATCTAAAGTTAGTTCATTAGATGAACAGGTCATCGAGGAGCGAGCTTTGTCTGAAGAAAAAGAAGCCCAATGTAGGAAATTGGAGGATGAGCTTTCCAAAATAAAACGTGAAGCTGAGCTGCAGAAAAAGACTGAGCTAAGCCGTGTTGCAAGATCTAACGAGGAGTTGAAGATAAAGCAGGTGTGTAATGAATATTTTCTGAATACAGCAATGCACGCTTAATTTTCTTTTAAATATTCGTCTCAATCGTTTATTTGTTGTTTTACAGTTTGATAATCGCATTTTGCTTTTCCCTATGCCAGGAGAAGGAGCTGGCTCTTGCTGCAAGTAAATTTGCCGAGTGCCAAAAGACAATCTCTTCTCTTGGTCGTCAGTTGAAATCTCTTGCAACATTGGAAGACTTGCTGCTTGATTCTGAGAAGTCCTCAGATGTCACTAGCGAAGGGCTAAAGAAAAAGTGGTGATAACTATTAATCTGGTGATTTATATTCAGCTACAGGAGATTCTGAGGTTTCCAGAGAGTAATGGCTATCCAACTCGAATGTGAGCCATGCTGGTACCTAGAAGCTTTTCTCCTGATGTCAAACTAGGTTTCAGAAGGAACATCAGTAAGAGGATTGACTAAAACAAGTAGGTTTTTATTTCTCATTGTAAAGCAGCTCATTCTTAGAAAATCTGCAGATTCTGTCCTTAGAATCTGCATATCTATCTTTATACTTACCATCTGTTGGGCACAACAGAGCATTGAAAGAGAAATAATATATATAATTAATACATAAAATTTATTTCTTTCCTCTTTCTGTTGAGGAGGTGCGTTCCAGAATATCGGACTCATACCAACATGTCTTTCTGTTTCTCCCATCACTTGAATACTGTTTGGGTAAGGACTTGACAATACCTTATCTGTCCAAGTGATTGGATGGTCTTTTTTGCTATTCCTGTCAATGGAAACATTGTGTATGAACAAAGCCCTGGCAGATGGCAGTGTTAATGCATCAGTGTCCTCAGTAATTCTTGCATAATGCCCCCAGATATATTTGTTAAGAGACATATTTATGAATCCATTTAAGTTAGATGGATTCAAAAGTCTAAATCTCCAACATGCCCTTCAATCCATAGTCAATGAAATTGGCATTTGAGTGTCCATTGATTAACAAGGCCTCATTGCTTACATCAGTCAGTTGTAAGTAATGTTTCTAGGTAAAGTGATCATATTTGACCAGAGTTTAACCTGAGAGAAGGGAGTTTAACCGCTAGCATTGATTGGAACCGAGGTGAAGTTTCAAATGGTTGAACTAGTCTACATATTAATTGCATGATGCACTAAAACTTGGAAACAAAATGAGATTCACTGAAACAGCTTGTCTGTTTTATTTCAAAATCAGTGATTTCAATAGGTTTCTCGCCTAAATTGCATTACTGTCAATCAGACTGGTTTCACCTTCAGGTCACCGTGGGTGGATTTGCTATTGTGATCCACTTGGATAAATGTCTGAGGAGAAATAGAGGGCAAAAACAATGCATTGACTATTATGGAGAGAAGCTGGACAGTTTGCTTTTACAGTAATGCAGCCAATAAGCAATATACAGAACCAACAGTTGAAGCTGGTGAATCATTGTGAAGCACTGTCATGGTTACTGAACCTTCTTTGGTCTTTTGGGACTTCTAGGCTACTGCTTCAGCAAATCGTAGAAAACCTGAGGCTTTCTGTATTCTGAGATGCCTAAAGCCTGAAACCAAGAGTGCTTTCTAGATCAGTTGCAATGCATAAATTAGCCCAAGTGCCATCTTTTCTGCCAAGCGTTAGAGGCCTAGAGCACAAAATGAACAGAATGATACAGAAACATAATAAAAAACAGAGCTTGATGCCATACCTGCATTGCAAATGCTACATGGATTAGTGTTGCTTCTGACCATGGTCTTCCAATGAATTGAAGACCAATAGGTAGTCCATTTCTATCATATCCAACCTGTAATGCATCATGAAGGTTATATCAGAAATGGCCAAATGATTAGCACAGCAGCACCAATAAATAACAGACAGTTACCGGAACCGTAATTGCCGGCAATCCGAGAAAATTCCCTGCTATCTGATACCGAACAAGTGCAGCTGCAAACAATAAATTCTCAAAGCTGAGGTAATTATGCAGAAAGGTAATCATACAGATTACTTGGTCCGCCACACTGCCAGGCTTTTCATACCTCCATTTATGTAGTCGAGTTCACCTGTCCTAAGAGCATCGTCCATGATTGGGTATGCAGTTACACTGTTACTTAAACCAAATCAAAATTAGGTATCTCTAGGAGGAGATGTTCATGCCATACTCATAGCACATTAGTAAACTGGCTTTGAATCAGTCAATGGAAGGTCAATACTGAAATGTGAAATGGTTCAATATAATGAAAAGGAAGATGGAATATTTAGAACCAAATACTTAAAATGAACAAAAGCCAGAAGCAGTACCCTACTGTTGGGGTGACAATGACATCTGCCTTTGAAAATATATTCTTGTGAATCTGAATTTGCCTATTCCTGTCCATATGTGAATCATCAATGTCATTTAAGGTGTTCCACAAATGACAGACAACTAAAGGAGGAATTTCAATGGTATATTATGATGTATATAGGCTGCAGTCTACCTCATTTTCTGGGCCTTTATATAGTCTTTGCTGCTGAAAGCACTATACACGCAGAGTGCTACCCTTACATCCCATCCTATCTCTGCAATGTTTCTTTTCAAAAGCATATATTGTCAGCATCCATATTTTAAAATGTTATAATTTACAGGAAAGATAAACTCGGGATGGATCGGAAACAACATACAGCTTTTCTAGATAAGAACTTAGAGAAGCGGTACACTCGGATCCTATTGTCACGTAATGTGCCAGGCGCATTGATTCTATGTCTGGTATAGTAACCTCTACAGTCTTCCACATAAAAGGAGCAGAGCAGGTTAGCGTTAGCATTTGGACAACAGAAAATCTAAAGTGGCATTTTCTATGAACATGATGAAATAACCGAGTTGTAGCTTATACCTTCCAACCATAATTCTGATTAAGCTTTTGTAGTGCCTGGGAGCAACATATTCTAATTTCCTCGCTGCAATCATTAAACCACTAATTGAGCCAATTAGTGGTAAGAGATAAAAAAGCATCAGGAGGCGTTCTGGAATGCATAAACAATTTACTACTCATGATAGTCATGCACTTGAAGGGTTGAGAAACAAGGTAATTAACCTCTCCATATCTGGCCATCTTGATGTTTGATATTGTACTTCCAGAATTCAACAGTGGAAAATGTACCTTAGGCTGACATGTTACAAATAAAGAAAAAAGTTTGGTGACATGAATCTCTTACACAGAAAACTTTTCTCATTTAGTATTTACATTAACCTAGGTTGATGCAAATGGCTAAGAATATCTTCCTTTACATGATTACCATAACCGTCTATTGCAAGAACAGCGCACCTGTGGTAAAGAAGAGGTTTCATTTTCCTGGAGTTGTCCACTTATAGCTGCATAGCTGAGAATAATAGACTTGTTTAATCAATGTCAATGAACCCATAAAAGAACTCTAGCAAAACTACAAGAAAAGCCAATGAAATGAAAAGGGGACGGAGAACACTGACGTGATAAAAGCGTCCTCTACGGTGGCTGCTAATACTCCAACCATCCCAACTGTCCAGTTAAGAGGAAGAACGCTGACAAGAACATCTAAATTTATCAAGAACGAGCTGAAAAGATATCTTCTGTATTTGAAACTGAAGAGAACTGCACAACTGAAATATGATACAGATAGGAGAAGAACTGACCCAGAGTGAGGTACACGGCTAAAAGTTGGTTTGAGACCAACCACACCGCAGAGAGCAGCAGGCATTCTCACGGATCCTAATCATGATAATGAAAACATTTAGCCCTGTCAATGTTACTCATTTGATAAAGTTGAACGTTGCTTCACAAATTTCTCCAGTTGCTTGGATGGAATAAGTAATATAGCACTGTGTGAAGTATATAAATACTATTGTATCAATCCAAATGTGGAAAAGAGGACATGCACATGAATATGGATTATAGTTTACCTCCTCCATCAACACCAAGAGCAACAGGGCACAGTCCTGCAGCCACTACAGCAGCAGATCCGCTAGAAGAACCTCCAGATATCTTGCCAACATCATACGGATTTCTAGAAGCCCTGTAGCATTCATAAATTTGAAAATAGGTCCTCAGTTTTCATGTATAATGTGTTCCAAATTTATCAAAACTGAAAACAGCATGGGTTAAAATGCAGATCGGGATGTGGTTACACATAAAGTGTGGCAGTACTTTATGGAGGAAGAACACATATATGTATGTACGAGAGAATTTCCTATATTTCTGTTTCTGTTTTTTTGTTCAGAACTCCAACATTCAAAAATGCTCAGATTTTTAAGAATTACCCGTAATGAGGATTTATTCCACTTGTTCCAGCACCAAGTTCATGCATGTTAGTTTTTCCAACAAGCATAGCGCCACATAATCTGAGGCGCATAACACAGCAGGCATCGTCTTTGCAAGGCCTAACTTTGTGCAACCACTTTGTACCTCCTGCAGAAAAACAATTAAATGCTGCAGATTGCTTGGAAATAACAATGCAAAGGGGATCCTGGTCAAGAGGTTTCTTACTGCAACCCAATGGGGCTAGTTTTGAGTGCTTACCTGTTGTTGGATATGGACTGCAATCTATTTCGTCCTTTATGGCAATGGGGACTCCATCAAGAGCAGATATTGGTTCACCTGAAGGTATCCAAATAAGAATGAGCAGAAAATAAAAGAAGGGAAAAGGCCTAGACAACTTCTAGAAACTAATAATCCCAATTTGACCCAATTAATGAGAAGAGCACAAGTGTCTTGAAGAAGAATATGTATGCTGATGCAAAATTTTGCTGGTGAAAGTTTGACAAGGAATGTAGAGTACCTCTTTTGTACCGCAGAGATGATTCTGTAGCCTGCCTTAGAATATCCTCAACATTATAATCAATAAAGAATGCCATATCCAGCGTCGGACTGGAGGATTCTTTGATTGCAGCTATCAGTCTTTCTGCAACCTGTACGAAGAAGAAAATCAAGCCTCAAGAAGTAGTTAGAACATAAAATGCACTGAACTACCAGAGGGTGAGAAGCTACAAAGCTTATTATAAGAAGAGATTAATAGAATCACATATTTGAGTTTGACTTCTTGCACAAACTACAAATTTTTACCAATAAGGAGAGAAGAAAAAAGCAGCAATCATAAACAAAAAGGCCAAGTAGTGATGTACCATGCAGGGAGTTATCACTCCAGAATTATAAGCTCTAGAGTAATCCATTATCGTCCAGCGACGGAAAAAGGGCTCCTTATCATCTACTATGTTTCCACAGTGTGAGGGAAGACAATCAATTGCTTGCTGCACTTTTTGAGCGGGCGTCAAATCAGAACCAATGTGCATTGCTTTTTCTTCGGTGAGATCTGCAGTGATAACATCCAAGTTTGATGCATGAGAAACCTGTAAATTATCTGCAATCACAGTCTGCCTTCTCTTTGCCTATTTGCATGTAAGAGTTCTGTTGACCAAATAGGCTTCAGATTTTGGAACCATTTTAATGACTTCAACTTCAACATTTTTGAATTTTTCATTCTTAAAAATGTAACGTGAGGGAGAATATGTGCAAAGATGCTCAGCACAGATCTAATTAAGTTACTGTAGAATATTTTCGGGTGCAAATCAATGCTGGGTTTCTTTATGGAATAAAATCAAGTACAGGCTATTATCAGTAACACAGCAAAGAGCATAGTTCAAGGAGAAAAGGGTAAGGAGTGGGAAATTTAAGGCGTGTAGCAGACCATCAAAAGGGTGCATAGGAACATAGACTGGTGAGCCCTCCAACTCTGCATCCGAAACAAGCTGCAAAAGTTAAATACATTGATGAGCTATTGGCATAGAAAATAAAATTTTAATAGGTAATGCAACAAGAATAGGGGACTAACACACACATTAGTTCAGAATATAAGCTTTTAAGTGATGCTTACTTATCATCATTTTCTCTGCATGTGGGAATGTTCTATGAATCTTAACTTCATCGTTACTACAACTTGTGTGTTCATATTTATTATGCCTTGTACTATGTAGGACTGCACACAACTAGAATGAATGTGTCTTTAAGGGATATGCAATTTATTGAATGGAGGATATTCCAGATCATCACGGCCTACACATTTAAAAACCTTCATTGCATCCACCTCACCCGCCCCACCCCACCCTACTCTTGGTATCCAGACAGAATTTTAACAACAAACCCGCAACAAGAAAGAAAAAGGAAAGAATTTTATCATCAAAGAAGCTGCTGGTAAGTTTATGAAGTCTAGCAAATGTAAGTATATGGGATGGGAAGACCGATAGAATTTAACTTCAGAACCCTTCTATAGTTTTCCAGGGTGACTTTTAGCAAGATGGATCTTTAAAGTGGTAGCTTCAGAAGTGTCTCTGCCTTGTGCTTAAAGTGAACAGAGAATTTGCCCGGAAAAGAAACAAGAAGAAATGAAACAAAATTTTGTAGGCTTATTAAAGAAAAAGAGAGTGTTTACCTTGTAAATTAGATTGTCTCTCTTCAGTATGTACAGCAGAAATGTTCCAATCAGCGGCAACTCCAGAAACCAGGCAAAAATTTTGACCACAAATCCAGCCAAGCGTGGAGCTTTTAAAATGATAAAAGATAACAGTGTCAAAGTATGATATACTGGTTAATCAAATTTAACTGGTAGCTAGTAGCTAGAAATGCCTTTCATGGCAAAAAGAAGATATAATACTATACTACTCTTACTCTTAAGGAAATTACGTATGCAAAAAGAATCATCAAAAGCTAGCTAGCTAGTGAAGCTGAATTTATCCAGGAACTGATATAGTTGATGAAAATGAAACCTTTGACATTGGCTCGTCGATAGAATTCATCACTTTCTGGACCAAGATTGACATCCTCCACTGGCTTGTAAACCTCAGCTTCGGCCTTGAACAACCCCATGTTGGTGTCTTGTTCAATGCAACTAGAGGCTGAGATATTGGCAACAAAGAAAGTGTAGTGATGATAACCAATAGACACCTATTAAGATTTTTTTCTTATTATATGAACTTTATCAGAAATCCTGAGCTAAAAGGCGGAGAAGACAATAGAAATGCAGCTGTACACGATAGAAATTGTAATGTTGAACTGCTAGCCTCTTGTGATTAATAGGGCATTGCAATAATAAGTGAGAGATGGGGACAGAAAACAAGTCATTTTCAATCAAAGTTTGGTATTAATTAGGGAAAACCAAGACAACATATTTTTGTTAAGCCGTTGTTTTCTTGGCGGATTCTAGTTGCAACTCGAATATTTCAGTTATGTTACTGCTGGTCAAATAGAGATGTTATGGTACTACTATTTGTCAGTTATGGCCGCATATTAGTAACATACAATCTACCTCGGTAAGCCAAAACACTCAAGCAGATGATCAGAATTCGAACCACCACATAGTTTACTCCTAGCAATAGTTTTTCTTTTTGGAGTTAATTACTGGTATTTGGAGTAGTAGTTTATACCTATCTTAAAGGTAAAAGTCATCAGTAAAGGCCACCACACTTAACTATGCTTATTAAGTTTGGCATCAAGAAAGGTGAGTATTAGTAAACATCCACATCACAAGTTTCCTAGAGTCGAAAAGAAAAATTTTAGCAGGGCAAAAGGCAAGGTAATCCCAAAAAGATGAGAGTTTTCCATGGTGGTTACACCAACTAGGCAAGATCTGTGAACTATTTACTTCTGCAACTGAGTCTAACCAAACTTTAGAGACATTTAAGTTTGTTGGGTCCATATCCTTCATGTCATATAATACTAATGCTTAATCGCTTGGCCCCAAGTGTTTAGTTTAGTCCCTGCAGCTGCATGTCCTCCATTGCTTCTGGTGTGCTAACCCAAAGAAGAACCATTATGGTGAAAACTGCGTAGGTAACTTGATTGATTTGTAGTAAATCATTTGGTGTTGTAGGAAGAGTTGAAATGAAAACTTGGTTACATTCTTACACTCGATAGCTCTTGGTTTCCCCTATCGTCGTCGTCGTATGCATTCAGTAATAAACAGTGCAATTGAGAGTTGGATTCTTTGAGAGTGGGGCATTGCAAGTAATCAATACTTGGACCATTTCTTACTTGAACCGATGCCCCCTACAATTGCCTCCTTTCCTAGGGCAATGAATTCTTTTCCACTTTTTTTATGCCATCATTATCATGGTCTGATTTTCATATTGTGAAATCAAATCTTTTTGCCAGGCTTGTGAACGAGGAGTACTCACTTCTGTAAAGGCAAGTACAGGCCTTACTAATTTCAGTTTACATTTTTTTTACTTTGTTTAGTAGGTAGATTAGCAGCCGCAATCGAATCAAATTAGTGCATCATCAAGTCGTGTTAAATAAAATGTACCCCCCTCCCCCACCTAGACACGGCGTTTCAATTCGCTCATACTTTAGTTCCACCATTAAATGTGCTAAATCATCATCAATGACGTTAAGACAACTAATAGTGGAAGAAATTCTAATGCCATGGATGGTCCTCGTTTATTTATGGCAACTAAACAGTCCGGACCACCGTGGAGGTGAGAACAAAAAGAAGGTTGAGCTGGTGATCCTATTCCTCACGGGGCAAACTAGAAAGAAATGAAGATCTCTGCTAAAGCCTAAAAAACAAAGGTTACATCACTTTACCGTGATATTGATTAAAAAAAGTGGATTTTTTCCACAGAAAGTCTTGTCATAACTTTCCCAAGAGTGATACTAACTGACTCTGATCAACCACCCTGAGATTTGATCATCACGGCTCATAATTCACATCACAGTATCATGTCAACATATGGCCCTTTTTAATCACTGCCATCTCCTCGAAAAAGAAATAATACCTACTTCATGTAACATTGCTGTATCATAGATTCAGTTTCAAGGTGCTGAATAAACAAGCATATCTACAATCAATACCAAAAAAAAAATCTAGAATTGAGAGCATTAGTCAACATTGTTTCAAGAAATCATATACATCTAGGAGCCTGAGAGGACCTTAGTAATGGTGCTTTGTACTAATGCAACTGAATCTACAGCAGACTTTGTAAGCCAGCTCACACCCACTTTAAGCCTGTGCTCATCTGTTGGTAATCGTATCAAGTAGGCTATTTTCCTCGCTGCAATAGAGGGGAAACAGTAAACTGTCACCCCAAGGCAAAACGAAAACAAAGGCTCTAAGGGGAGTGTTCGAACTAGAAATTACCGGTATGACCAATTGGACCCTCTAAGGTTAGCCCCTCAATAAAACTTGGTGAAAGAGCAGCATCGTTTCTCCCCAGAGTCATCATTTCGCCTAGATTCTGGAACCTGCCAAATACACAACGCAAACTTATCCAATTAATGTCTCTAATAAAAAGCATGTGGTAGTGGACTTTCCATGATATGTTAACGAAGCTATTTTGATGTTTAAGAAATTGAAAAAAAATGCATGAATCTGCTGTGCTGGGGAGGGAAAACTACAGGAAATGAGCTCCCCACGACTATGCATGTAATATATGGATCTTCGAACTCCAATTCCACTAGTAACTGGATTAAATGTAAAACACCATAAAATGCCTTCGGATGCTGACAACATATCTTTGGAGAGAAATAGGATGAAAAGCTGAATGTATAAGAAAGACGGAGAAGCAATATATGGAGACTGCATGTCCAACCTAAATGGCAATAGAGGACGATTATTGATTGCTGCCCACAGATTCCAGCCAGTAAAATCTGCTTGCTGAAATGCAACCTGAAAGAGGTTTTAAAGCCAGTCAGTCAATAAATAAAAGATAACAGACTAAAAATGGTTGCTTAACATCCCAGATCAACAAAAACAAAATTGAGTAAGCTTGTAAGAAACTGAACTAGTGTTTCTCAAGCCTTGCATATAACCTGAGCAGTAGCTGGAAGAAGCCTTCCATTCGAGTCCCTAAGAGCAGAAGAATCGCCAAGTGCAAATATGCGAGGGTGGCCCTTAACACGAAGAGTTTCATCTGTCTCTGCTTGTCCCCGTCCATTTAGTGGAAGCTGAAGGGGCTTATCACTGCGTTCTAACTGCGGGAGTAGGGATTTAGAACCAACAGTCCACAGAACAATATCTGCTTCAAGGACTTGACTTTTTAATCCCCTTTCAACAGGTTGAAGTTCCAAAATGTATTTTTGAGAACTATGTTCCAATGCAGTGTCCTGAGATGGTCCGCTCTCGGTTGGGCTCGCTGAAGCTTCTGATTCACCTGCTTTCTGGATGGAGCGAACCAAATAGCCCAAGAGAAGTTGAACTTTCCTAGATGAAAGAACCTGGCTCCAATTGCAAGGCAACACAACAAGTTAAGGTTAACTTTAGTGGGACTTTTTAAATTCATGAATGATGCAGAATCAATAAAAGCATGCAGCACATAAATGTAAGTCACCTCAACTCAACTGCCCTATTCAGAAACCAGAAGGTCCATGCATTCTAACAAAATGAAATACCTAGAACATTTTTTTTTGTTTTGAAAAAAATTTAAAACTCGTGCAACTGATTTCTTTCAGGTACAATGACTAACAGGTAAACAGAGAAAGCAGTCTAACATGTGTCAGGTTAACTGCAGTAGAGCCATTCAAAGAGAATGGGATAATCATCCCAAAATCAAGACATGTTACCTTAAGAGCAGCTTCCCTATTGCCAGCTGGAGCATTTGGCAAGACTGCTGTTTCCACATTAATAGCTTTTACTTCTCCTCGTTCCTGCAGCCTCTCTGATATTGTCGCAGCTAACTCAACCCCAGAGTAACCACAACCGACAACAGCCACCCGGATCGGAGAGTCTTTGCCGAAGTTCCTCCTCTCTAATTCTCTTAGCTTATTGTCAACATTCTGCATAAGAATACGCTCTCACTTCAGAGAAGTAAACAGAAAATATAACAAAAAGACGTTGAATTCAAGTGCTGTAACACAGAAACAGCCAGATTCTGTCAGCAACAACTCTTACAAATGCATCCTCCAGGGTGGAAAATGGCAACGCAAACTCCGCTGCACCTGGTACAAGATCAAGTTTAGCTTCAGCCCCCAAAGCAAGAACCAACCTAGCTGCCCAGGACAAAGAGTATACAATCAGACAGGAAATCAATACTAGCAAAAGTAGTATGCCCAGTTTACCAGTAGAACTCTAAAAGTTTCTCCAAACAGGTAGTTTTTGAGTTCTTTTTAAAAAAGAGAGAGGAGAGAATATCGGTATTACCAGTCATACTCAATAAGAAGGCCACTCTCAAGCAGCACAGTTCCTCCAGAACCAGAGACTGATGATCCACTGGCCCAATGATCAAAGGGATGCAAAAGTTTCACTCTATCTCGGAAGAACTGTATGCCAGTGCTGGCAAGCAAATCCGAGAAACGGGGTGCAATTTCCCAGGCATCCACCTCTGCAATACAGATTAAACAAAGAACATTGGAAAAGGTATCATAGTGGGTCACCAGAAGAAGAAGGAGAAGAAGAAGAAGAAGACAGGGCCAGTACCATACCTCCGGATAAAAGCTCATAAAGCATGGGTTTGAAAACAAAACGCTCAGACTGGTCAACAAGAAGCACCTACCCCCACCACATCCAACAACAAAACCAGGCATTGGCTTTGGTATAAGTAAGTAACAACATAAGAATGATGCAATCAATCAAATGGTTTACAAGTTTTTTAAGTTTGAAAGATACCTGAGGCTTCTTGTCATCACTCCACACAAGTGATTCCAGCCTTAATGCTGTATATAAGCCCCCAAATCCACCGCCAAGTATACACACCCTGGGCCTCTGCATTTGAATACTTTAATCAGTCAGTTAATTGATTTGAGCAACTGAAAGAAATTTGAAAAAAAAAAAGAAAAAAAGAAAAAGAAGCAACCTTGTTATCGGGCCACGTATACATTTTGGGAGCAGTTTCCGATTGAGAGACGGCGGAAACACCGGCGCCGGAGGCAGAACAAGAAATTCGGGAGCCTGTGTTTGGAGCAGAAGAGAAAGAGGAGAAGTTGGCGAAGAGGGAGGAATGGGCCCCACTACCACGTACACCGAAAAGCTTTGCACTTGCTCTCGACAACCCTGCCGTGTTTAGCTTGTGATGGTTAGTCCAACAAACGTAGTATCTCTATAATTCAGAGGAAAAGGGAAAGGGAAAGAGAAAGAGAGAGGGGAATCACGATTGAGAGGTAGCAGAGAGGCGGAAGCAGCGAGCGGGATGAACGCCATTCTCCTCCTCCTCCTCGAAAACCCAATTCAATTCAATTCCAATAAGATGTAATCATATACACAGGAGTTGCTTGTTGTGGTGTAATGCTTTGAGGAATGGAAGGGAGGAGAAACTGAGGTTTTAGAACCCAAAAGCTACTATTTTCTGTGGCGTAGGATTAGAAAGCGTGGATCTTTACTCTTACAAAAACAATTCAAATCAAAGGTTGCCCAACCAACGTGTGTTGTCTGTACTGCTGAGATGCGACTGTGACCCACCCAACCCAACCATCAGTTACCACCAGAGTTTATATTGTCTGCTCTTGTCTTACCTTATTCCCGCTGATTAATAATCAACTGTTTTCTTTTTCTTTTTCCTGTTTTGTTTAGCAGCAAAAGTTATGGATTTTTTTTTTTTTTTTACCGTAACAACAACTGCATCCACCGAGTTGAATTTGTAAGCAAAATTAAGCTTTACATTTTTATTGCTTTCGCTGAAAATTATCCACAAAAATCAAAAATGTTTTCTTTGCAGAATATGCACACAAAACAAAAAGAGAGGAATGTGCAGGTTATGAAGCTGTTTCCTGGCAGGACGTCTATGGCACTCTAATTTTCTCGTAAGCTTCGACATTTTCCAGGCAAAAGCTCTCTAGAACCTCAAAAATGGGAGACAACCCGGTTGTTAAGCATCTTGAAGCAGCATTGTTCACAAGTTCAAATGCTGCTTCGTGTGCTGCTCTCTGTTGGTTCAATTCCTCTCTCTTACCCTCCAATTCATCCAGCAACGGGACCTCGCCAGGCGTGTACATTTCTGAAGCATTTCTAACTTGTTTCTCAAACTCCTTTAACAGGCCTAAGGTTTTCCTTCTCTGCCGTTGCTCTTCTTTTCGCTTCTGCTGCAATTCCTCCAAGCACGAGGCGAATCCAAGAATGGCTTGATGCACTCCGTCCTCGCATATATCCGCGATTGCGTTACACCAATCGTTGCAGACGATGAAAATGGCCGGAGCGCCGATCCTGCTTGGAGAGACGGGCACATTTCCGTCTCCATCTTCTTCTGGTTCAAGATATATGCACCTTTGAAGCCACTCGTTCAACAACTTCACAAAGGCCTTCTGGGCTTGAATGTAGTGTTCAAAGCATGCAGCCCAGTTCAGGATCTTTTCCCTCAGTTTCCCTGTAGCTTTGAAACCTGAAGTTTCCCGTATTTTTACAGAAGCCGAATGCGTGGCTTGTGCAATTCCCTGCAACTGTTTCCTGTGGCATTCGATCACGAGCTTCCACATTTTTGAGAATCTGCACAAGATCCATGCAACAAAATCAAGAACAAATGTTAAAACAACGCAAAGACACAGGAACCAAAATTATTCCTTGTGTCTTTGAATTTGTTTCACTAAAAGAATCTATGCACTTGACTATGGCCAGTTAGCAAGAAATGATCAATCATTTCCCTGCAACTTCGTCAACCTTATTTCAGAATTGTGCTTAATACTGAAACTTTTCAAACAACAATAATTCCTCCAGGGGGAGACTGAAGCTACAGAAACCAAAATTTGAAGTAGAAAAGCTACAATATCATACCCTTCAATCAATTCATTTACTTGGTATTGCAACTGTTCATCTCTTAGCTTATGAATCCTTGCAGATATCGCATCAATTGCTACCAAAGGGAGACTGATTTTTGCGACCAATCTCTTTACTGAAGCTTCCCTCGTAAAAATCTTATCAGGCTCAGCACCTTTCTGATCCAGTTCTTTTACTCTCTCCCACTCCCTATCATAGATAGCCCCTAAAATTTCCTCAGCCTGTCATTAGTCCCAATCCACAAATAAATTAGAGTCCGCTTCAAACTTGTGGCCATGATAAAGTTCTAATAAATAAGAATCATACATATATAAGAGTACGTTGAAGTACTCTTAAAGAAGCAACATGCTTCATAGATTAGAAAGCAGAGGATTGGCTCTGTAATTTTCAGATTGAGGAGAATATTTCAAGTTTCCTAACTGACTTTCATCCCATAGATATCAGAAAGTTTTTAAATAGCATACCTTGACCTCCTTATAAAGTTTCTTCTCCCACATACACAACTCCTCCAAAGTGTAAGATAGGTTATTGAATTTTCTATAATCATAGTTCCCAATTGCATTTATGCTTGACTTGAATCTCATTGAATCAGTTTTATTCAGCACTGCATCAGCTGGAGACCGAGAAGGCACAAAGACGGAAGGAGCTATGGAATCAACCATCCAAATGGCAAATGCTGCAGACAACACATGATAAGAAAATATATATGTCAATTCATAACCATACCTTTAAGTTTGGCATTTTAACATAAATCCCTGATGCTATTTTGCAGACTGCTAGTTCAAATCATACCTTTAAGTTTGGCGCATATTGGCCTGTGGGGCTGTTTTCCTGCCTCGAGCAACAGGGAGACCTCTTCTCCATAGGTAAAGGCAGACTTAAAAGCATCCCCTACTTCCTTTGCTAATTGTTGAGGGGTGATTGGTCCAAACTCCTCCTCCTCTGAACCCTCAACTCTTTCTGTGCCAAGCTTACTTCCTGTGCTCTCTGTGTTGATTGGTTGATGCGAGCAACTGGAGCTGCTGGCCTCAGGAGGTACAGCTTCGTTGTTCACCTCCTTTTCTCGAGACAACCCCACAAAATCGCCATCCCTGGTTCTTCCTGCACTAATACCTGAACCTGAACCTGAACCTTTCCTAGTGTACCTTTTCTCCGATGTCGCCGAAGAGGAAAACCAATCAGCCGCGGTATGGTGGTCCCTCTCGTCTTCTTCATCTTCAGGAACAGCTTCTAAATCAGGGATTCCCTCCTCCTTCCTGATTCTTCTCAATCTGCTCTCTTCATGATCATCTTCAGCAGGTGCAGGGATATTTATCTTATTAAGACGACGAGGAGGGAAGCTAGGAGGAGGATGATAGATAATGTTTACATTGAAAGGATTAAATCTATCCCAAGCATTCCTCCCTTCTCCTCCTTGATCAGATTCAGTAGTAGTAGTGTACCAAAACTCATTACCCGGAGGATAA
The DNA here is from genome assembly GCA_028386065.3 of Turnera subulata. Classification (NCBI taxonomy): domain Eukaryota; kingdom Viridiplantae; phylum Streptophyta; class Magnoliopsida; order Malpighiales; family Passifloraceae; genus Turnera; species Turnera subulata. The sequence goes on along the minus strand of JAKUCV010001967.1, from coordinate 10,768 downwards.
TTACCAAAACCAGACAATGTATGATCAATATCAGCAACGTGCACTTGAGGGTCGTTCTCTCTATAATTAGCCGCAGCAGCTGCTGCTTCTTCACCCTCTTTCCCCTCCCCCTCCTCCTTCTCCTCCTTTTTATTAGAAGAAGACCCTCCTTCTCCTTCGCATTCTGAACAACAAAGTGACGATTCAGAATCAGAATCGGATGATGATGAGAATTTCAGGTGCGAATGATGATCATCATCATCCTGGCCGGGACCCGAAGAAGAAGGGACGAGGATCAAGTCTTCCTCCACAAATCGATTGAAGGAATCGGATAGGGCTTGTAGGGATTGGAAGTACATGGAGTGAGCAAACGCCAGAGCATAGCGACACCCGACTGCGGCCTTAATCAACTCCTTCCTCTCCCTGCAACGTTTAACTAACATTGAATCACACGACGACATCTATCTTTCTTAATTCGTCCCTACCTACTATAAGTCATATATTATCGCCACACCAAAAACCCTAAACCCCTAAAATCATAAAGTACCGAAGCTTGAGAGTCACGAAAGCCATATGTGTATATATACACACTGATTACTTCGTCAGTTTAATAAATTTATCAATTCTTGTTATTTATATAAGCGTAAGCCACAGTTTGTTTCAACAGAGTTTTCTAGCCGACTTTCGGTTTCTTTTTTTTTTTCCCCTTTTTTTAGTCAACAAGACGAAGAGGGTTTTCGGTTTTTTTGCTTTTAAAAAATTATTTAATTTTTGAATCTTTAAAATATATATATATTTTTTTTTGGTACATCAGAATTACATAAATAACCCAAACCCCCAATCCCCCAAACTCCCCTTCAATCCCCCCATTGGGATCGAACCCTTGACTCTTTAGAATCCAATCCCAGGGATATGGTACTGCACTACTTGTAGTGTTGGCAAAAATATATTTTTTGATTGTATATCTCTTTATTAATCAACTTTTTTTTGTTGAATTCCGTGATTAATTTAACGGTAAACCATTAAAAAGCGAGTTGATTTGTCATGATTAGTCCGTTTTGACGAGATACACTTTTAGCAATAAGAAAAACCTTATTTGGGCTAAAGGTTTGGATGACTAAAGTATCACAGCTTGCGTTTTGGTTTCGGGATCGAGTCTCGTGTATGCAATTCCCATTGGGAGACTCACAAGTGTACGAGTCGAATCCCAGATTAGTGGAGGCAAAACTTTAGATATTGGATGAGAAATAAAAAATCCAAAAAAGTATTACAACTTAACAACTGATAAATAGGAAAAAAAAACATATATATGATATATCTCACAGATATTTTAAAAAAACTAGAATTTTTATTCGACTTAGAGACGCCTTCCAACCACACGCCAGACCATTATACCATTTCATCTATATATAGTATATCTCATTTCATTGATATCTTGAAAGGATTTCTCTTCCAATTAATTAATAGTTTGAATTATGATATATAATAAAGAGATCCCTATTACTTGAAGATATAGGCAATAAATACAACTTCGAATAGAAATTTCCATCCTAAATAGTCAAGAATCCAATGTTTCCTACATTAACGATAAGAATCCACCCTTTGGTAGGCAAAAAATCCGTAAATTAATCATCATTTACATATTTAGCAGAAGCTAATGATAACAACAAAACCACAAACCATGTCAAGCGAGGTCAACCCTATAAATCAGGCAAGCTAGTGTACACAAAAGGAAGAATTATCTGTTTATGGAATTTTGTTTAAGGGTTTGTCACATAAAAAATGTGTCCATGTTTTAGGGATTATAATTAATTAATTTAAGCTTATCATGAGGTTGGTGGGTGGACACGGTAACAACACATAGGAGCAGGATAATAAATACTCCTTCGTTGTAGTAGTTAAGAAGTAAAATAAAATGGAACAGACAAAAAGTACGCAAGTGGAGAACATACTCTCTTTCACTCTTTCTTTGTCTCTATCTCTCTCTCTGTCTGTCTCTGTGGTTTTGCTTTTGTGACATCCCATCCCAGCAAAAAAGTGAAGTGTAAGTAAGTAACAACAGAGAGACAAGAGAGAGATCTAACTCTAGCCTCCTCAGTTTCTACTAGTTTGTAAGGACTCGAAGATCCATCCATCAGCTGGGTTCTTCTCGTACTTCTTCACCAAAAAAAGCCCAATACCCCTCAAGTGAGTTTTAGACCCCCCTTCCCTTTGGCTCTTCCTATTCTTCCTGCTTCGATGTTGCTTGTCTTTATTTTCCCATTTGTTTCCATCCTTAATTATGGCTTTTGTTTAAAAGAAAAAAGGAAAAACTTGGGTTTCTGTCTTTAATTCCCATACTTTTTATCTATTTTAGCTGCTAGCATTTTTCTTTTACTAGGATTTGGTATTCCTCTCCTCTTACTTTGTTGTGTGATGTATTTCTGGGTGTTTGTAAGCAGGGTTTTGCTATGAATTGGTCATTACACTCTCTCAAAATTGGAATGTACATGGTCTGAGATTTTTATTGCGTAATTGAACTGGGAAGGAACCCATCAGTGGTAGCGAAATGTTGCAATAGTTTGAAAGGATAGAAAAATTACTAGCTTTGGTAGTGTCAGCTTAATGCGATGGCTGCTACTAAGGAAGCTTTCTCACAACCAATCAATGATGGGGTTGGTAATGAGTGTCCCTCCCCTCGTAAGAGTCAAGATTCTGGGACTTACTCCCGTTGCAGTCTAGACAAAGAGGCAGGCTTACCAACCTGTCGTGTGTGCCAATGTGTGGAATCTGACAAAAGGGGAGATGCCGCATTGGGATTCTTGGACATTGTTCCTCCAAAGCTGGAACTGGAAGTGTGCAAGAGTAATGAAGCAGTAAAGCCCGAGAACGCGGAGGTTGAGCCCCGCAAAGATGAGGGGAGGAAGTCTTCTGGGTTGGTTGAGTTCGTTAGCCCCACAGGGGAGGTTTTTATTTGTGAGACAGATCTGGAGATGGGTTCATATCATCAACCAGACTCGTTGATTGAACTTGGCTGCTTGTGCAAAAATGATCTTGCTCTGGTGCACTATGCCTGTGCACTCAAGTGGTTTGTTAATCATGGCTCCACTGTTTGCGAAATCTGTGGACGTGTTGCTAAAATTATCAGGATGGGGGATTTCAAAAAGGTTATGGTTGCCTTGAAGGATTATGAAGCGTTGAGAGAAAGGACTGTGGTGGAGGATCCCAATCCTGCTCAGGTGAATGCAAGTTCTGGTGTGGATCCTGATGCTATTGCTGCTATTCGAAGGCAAAGACTGTGTGAGGTTTCACTGTGGTTTGTTCCACACAGCAATAGTAACTATAATCACTCTGCTGCAGTTTCACAGGTTGTTTCTGAACAACCTTTGAATACTGTAACTGGAGAATCTGTTGCCCCCGAGAACCCTGCTACAAAATGGGCTGTGGAGGGCACTGGCATTTTACTAGCTACCGGGCTGCTTACTGTTACTCTGGCATGGCTTATTGCTCCTCGTGTTGGCAAGGTATACTTAATTTTGAATGCTTAACTAGTTATTGTTATAGTTTTATGCGGGAAATTGCAGTTTCTATCTTCCAAATTATTGTTCTACTTGAGTTTCTGTTGGTGAAAAATCAACCAGGATCTTTTATTGTATGAATGGTTGCCTACATTAAGCCCCAGAGGCTTAAAGTGCGTTTGAGATTCCCGCACATTAATATTCACTAGTCTCCAATCTGGTTCTCTGTTATAAATTTCCCTTAGGTCTAACTTGGAATGAGTTGGTTTTTGCGCTTGAATCACTTTTGGCTTATTATATTGGACCAATATCAAAATATTGTTTCCCAATTCTTATTTAAAGAAAAATTGAAAACAACCTTTTGAAATAAAAGTGATGCTCTTATAAACATGTAGGAATAGGTTTCAGGACATAGTATTTTGCTGGTACACATGATTGTATGACTACTCTCCTCTCCGTTGTTACATGATTATAAGACTATTCTCTGTTTGCTGCTGTTCTGTTTTACAACTTTTCTGTCTGTTACTAGAGAAAATTGGGATGCCTTTTCTCTTTCCTTAAAAAAATATCAATCTTCCTACTTCACCTCATTGCTATGCTTGCTGTCTGGTTCCTTGCATCAAGGGTATCGGGATTTGTGCATAGGTATCATTTTTTTCACTTTATTCATTTATTGGGCTCTATGTTATTCACTATTATATTCAAAATACTCTGCAATTTGATCTGAGATATCAGATAACATGACTTTGTTTCTCTTTTTTTGTTGTTGCTGCACATAACACATCTCAAAACAAGGCCTTATTTGGCCTTTTAAACTACAACACTTTGTAACCTTTATTTCCATTAGAACTTTTGGTCATTCTTAGATATGGTCTATTAATTATTTCTCTTTTACGTGCAGAAAACTGCAAAAAGTGGTCTTCATATACTCCTTGGAGGCATTTGTGCTCTAACAGTTGTAGTCTTCTTTCGCTTTGTAAGTGGCCTTTGGGCTTTCTTTATTGTGTTATATGTTTACCACGCACCATAATGATCTGCCAGTAATAAAATTAGATGCGTCATGGCTAGTTATGCAAAAAACTTGAATGCAGTGACATAGGAAGATGGTTCGGTTTAGCATTTATCCAAGTTTCGTGGAAGGATGCGATGGATAGATGGTCTTTACTATTTGTTATACATGGGGGAGTATTGCTTGAGAGTTCTGTTCATGTAGACTCTGCTAGCAAAATCTGGTGGCTATTTAAGTACTACTATCAAAAGAACTAGTTAGGATGGGAAATGAAATATAAATAGGAATCTAGCTTGGGAAATGATTGTGCAGGAATAATCCATCTCCTCGGGCAGACCTTAATACAAAAACCCACAACAGAAAACTCTGCCATCTTGTTGGGGGGTAAACTGATGAAAACTAAACCAGCCTTATTCAATGTGGTTTTCATGTGCATAAATAGAATAGCGTTAGCCTTTTGTTGGCCCTTATAACTTTCGAGTCTGGGACTACGAACAGTAGATATTGGAATTCTACTCTTGTATTTGTTGAGCTTGAAAATGTGTTCCTCACCAAAATTTGGTCCCGTTCATATCAAAGAACTGATGTTTTCTTTTCTTTTCTTTGAACTTGCAGATTGTTCTCACTAGAATCAAATATGGACCTGCGCGCTACTGGGCTATTTTGTTTGTCTTCTGGTTTCTTGTGTTCGGTATATGGGCATCAAGAACGCATGGTGCTCATACTACATAATTTCATGGTTTATCTTTTTTTTTTTTTTTTTACTACCCGGTAGTCGGCATTCTAAGTTATAAAAAACTTCACTACGATGCCATTCTTGGCTTTTGTAGATCAAGCCCTATGTAATTAATGTTAATGTTAATAGAAACATTACCTCCTGCGGAATTCTGTTGGTGCAAATTGACCCTGTTATGGTGGTGACACGAGCTTTGTTATATGATTATTAATGAAATGATTTTAAGGGCGTTCTCAAAACCATGTTTTCTGGTTTCTGTATTCCTGAAAACAATGAAAATATTGCCCCTCTCTCCTCCCCTCTTCTCTCTCGCTTCTCCCTCCTCCCTTCTCTTTTCTCCTTCACGATTGTGTCTCTTCCTCGTTCTCTTCCTCTCAACTCTTTCTTCTTACAAGAATGGTAGATGCTTGCAAGCCACACATTAGCCATCCACCGTTGTTGATCGTCTTCTCAACTCCAAATTCTGGCAAGTTATATTCTTAAATTGGTCCTTGCGGCTCTTAGGGTTTTTTAATTGAAAGGCATAAGATTGGAATTTTAGGGTTGGTAGGGGGGGGGGGAGTATAAAATATGTCTATGACTTCTTTTTCCCTTTCAATATTATTTGCATTAGAAGAATTGCGTGAATGAATATATGTTCTATTAATGAATGGCAAGTTGTATCTTTCTGGGTTTCAAAGTCACAACATCACTAAGGTAGAAAAACCCAAATAGTGCGAGCTTGATCAAACTAGAACAAGATTTTGTTTTCAAGTAGGTGGTCTTACTTATAGAATATGAAGCGATAACTATTGTTCAATGGACTTGCTGTAGAATGGGCCGTGGTCAATTTGCTAGTTTAGCCTGTTCCATCTAACATGCTTTGTGATTATAACACATCTAGTGCAACAATCAGATTTTTTTCGTGTTATTCGTATGCTTGTGTTGATATAGTATGGGAGTCGAGTGATCAACACCGATTAAATTTTCTTAAAACAGAGTCATATGGTCGGTCTCCTTTCATATCATATTCATATGTAAACTTATATGTTTGGAATTTCAAGCTCAGTCGAGGTGGGTACTCCTGCAAATGTGGAAATCTGCTAGTTAGGCAGAGAAAGTTTTGATAATAGTGGATCTTATTGGATAAGGAGGTGAGTAGAGGGTTGTTGCATGTCGGATATATGAAAATACTGCTACATGTAATTTTTCCTCTCCTCTACTCTCCTAAGTCACTCACCGGCTTTTGCCCAACTCGCCGCCGAGCACCACCATAACTAGTCCATGATCGAGGAGATGCCGAGCGTTCCTGTGGCCTAAATCTCCAACCTAGCTAGCATGTGATATCTTGTCGTTTCCAAAAAAATGAAATATAAAAAAGAAATGGAAGGAAGTCCTACTTGCTCGTCCTACTACATGTAATATCTTCCTTCAATCTCAGTGTGTTGGGATGGGAACAACATTATAGCTTGTCTGCAACTACTTCACAATGCACTCTTCTTATTTTTTTTTCCTACTTTCATGCTTCTGTACCTCTTTCTTGATAAACATACGAGAGTAATATTGCCAAGTATATCTTGTGCCATTGAAAAGAATAAGTAATCCATTTCCTTACAAAACTAATCAGAAGGCACTTGGCTGTGAATGTGATAATATATATACCAGAATACAAATTTCAATTTCAAAACTAATTAATGATAGAACATTGCAGGCATATATTTTCATCTTGTTACATTATATACACACACACTGAGGCATAAGATGTCTAGCACAATATCTTCTTATCAAAAAAATAAAACTTTAGACTCGCAGCAATTGCGCTTTCTAAAACTTTGGGAGATTGATATTAGCAACAATGGATATGAAGAGTAGACTGTAGAGAGGTTAATCAACAGCGACCACGATTATTATCTGGGTAAAAAAGAGGCCAAGCTGGTCGGAGAAGACGCTAGCTAGCTGAAAAGTCAAAAAGATTTACTCTTTTATCAGAAGCCAACATCCATCAGTCACTATATTTAGTGATAACTCTTAATTTAATTGTTTAGTTTGAGCTTGAGTGGTTCAGGAAGGGGAAATATGTGAGGACTCTTCAATTTAATTTTTAGATCGTGAGGACTCTTTGAATTTAAATCCTTGGATGACCATGAAAGAAAAGATGAGGGTGAATTGGAAAGGAGACGAATTTTAGAATTTGATTGGCAACAATAATATTTTTTCCTTATATGAAACTAGTGGAATTATTACTATATAAGAGATGAGACCTACAGAATTCAAAGAAAAAAAAAAAAAAAGAGAAACTGACACGTAAACAATTCATCCGGTCATTATGGGCAGTTGGGCAAAATACCTGGTAAAAACCAAATTGGAGGGCCAAAATCGAGAATAGAATAATTAGTGGGGCAAAATCAAAATGCTTGCCAAATTGAATGGTGAGATGAGGTATTAAGCCAAAAAAAAAATAATTTTTATTGATTAAATGTTTGTTATAAATTTTCTTTATCAAAATATTAATCAATTAAATTAAAATTACTACTAATCTAACAAATTTTTTATTTTTGGAATTAAACTAATTTTACCAAACAAATTCTCTATCTTTTTGTTTCTTTAGACTTGTTTTCAAGTACAGAAGATCCAAACAAATTTTCTAGTGTTTTTTATCAATAAAACAAAAAAAAAGAAAAGAAAAGAGTGTTAGTTTAGTTATATAGTTAGTTTAATTACTTTGGACTTAATTACAAAAGAAAAGAAAGAGTGTTTCTTTTATCTTGTATCGCTCATCTCCTCCCTCCTCCACTCTCTCTAATCTCAATCTCGCTCTCTCGGCTGCACTCCTTTTTCTAATTTTCTCTAATATTTCTGATATGAAAGATTGTTTTTCTTTTTTTTTTTCTTTTCTTTTCAATTAATCGTAAACCTCCTACCTCGATCGACTTGTTGCTTTGTATATATATCAACCTGTTGCTTATAGTATGTACTGTATATTCTGCAAAAACTGGGTGAGTTTGAGTTTTTGCTTTGTTGCAATGCAGGTGCAGGTGCGTTTGGTGATCTCCCAAACAAAATCGAACCCAATACGTACCACCTCACCCATAATCAATTGGTTTGGCCATCAATCATACAAAGAACCATTGTTCGATCGGCTGCGACAAATTAACCTCCCTCCCATCATCTGCTCTTTGTTTATTACTCCTTAGAGGTGAGTGATTTTGAATATATATACATATCCTGAGTCGAATGTATGTATGTATGTTTGCTGTAATTTTGAATGCTTGCTGTTGTAATTTTGTATGCTGCTTGTAATTTGGTTCTCATATATATGATATAGTATGGAGAAGGATGCTATGGAGGAGGTTAAGATCACCACCGTCTTCGTATATATGTCTCATGACGTATACCACGATGGAGAGGTTTCTCATTCTTTGTATGCAATTGAAATGCCAAACCCTCTCACCGCCACCCCGTCCCACCATGAAGACCATCATCATCAACAACCAATAAAGTGTGGCAAGCCCCTGCAATTCTCACTGATTCATCAGTTCCCGGCTTCAAAATACCCATTTGACATGTGTTGTGCCAAGTTGGGTGACCGGTTATACTTTCTTGGCGGGATGCTCAATATCACAAGAGACCATCTTCCCCAACTCAATCTTGGTCACTTCCCTCCCACCGTTTGCTCATTCGATCCCTCTACCGGAGAAGTGAAGGATCCAGCTTTGCCGCTTTTTTTGTTTTTATTTTTTCGCATTGTATTTGTTTTTCTTAATTTTCCAGATTTATTTTACTTTATGTTTTTATTTTTACCTCATTGTATTTTTTTGGCATTATATTATTTTTTTGCTTACTTATTTTTCCTTTGGTATTATTTTTTCAGTTTTTATTTTTTGGCATTATTTTATTTTTAAAATTTTTCCTAACTTTTTAAAATTTTTTTGTGTGATTTTGAAATAGGGTTCAATGATGCATGCTATAATAAAGAAAAGTTTTGCACAACATTTTCGTGCCAAATTGCAAGAAAGCTTGGTCTATAAAATCTCTAATTTCAAGATGGTTAAAGAAACCAGTCAAAACCGACCAGTGAAGCACCAATTTAAAATTTTATTTTATGGTTCTACCAAAATTGAACAAGTAGTATAGGAGATATAAAAAATATCCCTATTCATTTGTTTGATTTTGTTGACCGAAATACAATTGTTGAAAGATGCAACAAGAAATAGATGTGGAATATATTAGTAAAAAGAATGAAAAATTGTGTAAAAAAATAGAGGTGGAAACAAAGGAAAAAAGTATACTAAATCGGGAAAAAAATTATGAACTATTTAATTGCTTAAAAAATACTATGTGTGTCAAAAAAATACTTTAAACTACATATTATTATACTAATACTAACTAGGCCCGTGGAATCCACGGGTAGTGAGCTAGTAAGGACATAAGAGATGAGACCTACAGAATTCAAAGAAAAAAAAAAAAGAGAAACTGACACGTAAACAATTCATCCGGTCATTATGGGCAGTTGGGCAAAATACCTGGTAAAAACCAAATTGGAGGGCCAAAATCGAGAATAGAATAATTGGACTTAATTATATCGATTACAAAGAAAGAGTGTTTCTTTTATCTTGTATCGCTCATCTCCTCCCTCCTCCACTCTCTCTAATCTCAATCTCGCTCTCTCGGCTGCACTCCTTTTTCTAATTTTCTCTAATATTTCTGATATGAAAGATTGTTTTTCTTTTTTTTTTTCTTTTCTTTTCAATTAATCGTAAACCTCCTACCTCGATCGACTTGTTGCTTTGTATATATATCAACCTGTTGCTTATAGTATGTACTGTATATTCTGCAAAAACTGGGTGAGTTTGAGTTTTTGCTTTGTTGCAATGCAGGTGCAGGTGCGTTTGGTGATCTCCCAAACAAAATCGAACCCAATACGTACCACCTCACCCATAATCAATTGGTTTGGCCATCAATCATACAAAGAACCGTTGTTCGATCGGCTGCGACAAATTAACCTCCCTCCCATCATCTGCTCTTTGTTTATTACTCCTTAGAGGTGAGTGATTTTGAATATATATACATATCCTGAGTCGAATGTATGTATGTATGTTTGCTGTAATTTTGAATGCTTGTTGTTGTAATTTTGTATGCTGCTTGTAATTTGGTTCTCATATATATGATATGGTATGGAGAAGGATGCTATGGAGGAGGTTAAGATCACCACCGTCTTCGTATATATGTCTCATGACGTATACCACGATGGAGAGGTTTCTCATTCTTTGTATGCAATTGAAATGCCAAACCCTCTCACCGCCACCCCGTCCCACCATGAAGACCATCATCATCAACAGCCCATAAAGTGTAGTAAGCCCCTGCAATTGTCACTGATTCATCAGTTCCCGGCTTCAAAATACCCATTTGACATGTGTTGTGCCAAGTTGGGTGACCGGTTATACTTTCTTGGCGGGATGCTCAATATCACAAGAGACCATCTTCCCCAACTCAATCTTGGTCACTTCCCTCCCACCGTTTGCTCATTCGATCCCTCTACCGGAGAAGTGAAGGATCCAGCTTTGCCGC